>BSYO01000017.1:6041818-6246021 GCA_033239525.1 Nepenthes gracilis | reverse complement strand
GAGATTCTCATGTAAGAACTTTATCTTTTCTGCCATCTCTTTAATAATGTCTGGACCCAAAATATTTTTATCTTCGTGCTCCTCCCAGTGAATCGGCAACCTATATTTTCTTCCATACAAGGCTTCAAGAGGAGCCATGCCAATGCTGGCCTGGTAACTGTTATTATAAGCAAACTCTACTAGAGCTAATGAATTATCCCAAGCCCCTTTCATCTCTAAGACCGAGGCCCTTAACATATCCTCAAGGATCTAGATAGTCCGTTTTGACTTGCCATTAGTTTGGGGATGAAAAGTGGTACTAAATTTTAATTTTGTCCCCAATTCTTTATGTAGACTTTTCCAAAACTTTGAAACAAAGCTAGGATCTCTATCTGATACAATAGAAACAGGCATACCATGAAGTCTGACAACCTCATTTATAGCACACTCTTCACTTTTCCTCAAAAGACGCTAAGATCTGCCTTTACTATCCTCAACTTATCGCCTACACTATCACATGCTCATTCCTTCTTTACGATGCAACTCCTTAAACTTTTAGAACTATTGGGCAATAACAATCCCCCACAAGCAACACCTATGAGATTTTTATCATTTGGAGGAATGATAAAAACTATTACGAACGCTGACACTACCTTTGTCTGCATTCTTCAGGAATGCCTTGAGGAATTCAAGATGATCTCTGGTCTGTCTGCTAACAAAAACAAAAGTGAGATTTTTATCTGCTCTAAAGATGCTAATCTAAAACAAAACATCAATAGTATCCTTGATTTTACATCAATAGCCAAAACGTGTTACATCGTGGAGGAACAGATTGTTATCATTTGGAGGACATGTCCAACTTATCTCCTCCATTCTCTCGTCCATCCACTTGTACTGGGCTTCCATCTTCATCTTGCCAACATCAATAATCAAGATTATCGAAAGTTTCCTTAGGAGGTTTTTATGGCATGATTCCATTGATAGGAAGACTACTGCCAAGGTTGCTTGGGAAGATGTTTGCTATCCGAAGAGTGAAGGTGGGTTGGGTATCAAAAACCTTCTGGCTCAAAATAAAACTCAAATATGTAGGATGCTCTTGCGCCTTCTTGCCAAAGACTCTGAATTAGTTTGGTCCTTATGGATTCATGTGCACAGAATCAAGGATTGGTGTATTTGGACTTTAAAAGTCCCATATTCCTCGCCGTGGGGTTAAAAGAAAATCATGAAGCTCCATCCTATAATGCATCTTCATACCTTATACTCTATTAGGGATGGATCTGATACATTTCTTTGGCTTGATAATTGGCATCCGTTTGGCCCTCTGTGGGATAGAACCACAAACCGTACCAGGATGGTCACTAGGCTGCCCATGGATTCCAAAGTTAAGGTAATTATTCGGAATGATAATTGGCACTAGCCTAACCCAAATGATATGGATGTGTCTCGCATCATGGACAACATGCCCCCATATTCCCCTAATACCAGAACTCAGGACTATATCAGGTGGACTGCTAGTCCTGATGGGTTGTTTAAGCCTAAATCTGCATATCTCCTTTTTCAACCCCTAAGGAAAAGGTGATATGGGGCCCCTTTGTTTGGGGCTCTTTCCATATCCCAGCCCATCCCAACCCATGCCTTTATTCTATGGCTTGTCATTCGTAGGCGCTCAAGCACTCTTGATCGTACCCGTGGTGTCCCTATTGGTTCCAAGACATGTGTATTATGTAATACTAGGGATGAGGACCCTGATCACCTATTCTTCAAGTGCCAGTTCTCTGCTTCCTTATGGGTATGCTTCGTTGCCAAGCAGGTCTCCAATGGCCTTACCCGGAGTGGAATCACAATATCGTATGGGCCGCTAACAAATGGAAAGGAAAGAACCTCAAGGCTCAATCTTTGCGTCTCACTCTAGCTACCTCGGTTTACTTTATTTGGAAGGAGCTTTTTTTTGGTAAGTAAGAAAATTTTATAACTGAAAAGGAAAAATATAAAAACATTGTTCTATCTCCAAGTGTTTTGACGACTTGGATGTAGAACAAAGACACGAGGATATACCCCGAGTACAATGAATATGACACGCAATCAAAGCAAATTAAGGGAACAAAGAGACATCCAAAAGCAGCACATAAACAAAAATCTCAGCCAAATGCCATCTCAGCATTGTTAATCTCATCAAAAAGCCAGCGGTAGAATACACGTGAGCTATTTTCACCGGCTAGCAGCAGGCATAGCACTTCTCATCACGGGGCAGAACTGATCTCGGTCAGGAAAAAAAGGAAGTAGACCAAAACACAGCAAATGCATACCTCGACAGTATGCATCATAGCCATAAATTCCAAACAGCAGAGTCCAAAACTCGGACGAAACACCTCCTCGGCCAAAAAGACCCTCGGTCAAAACCATCTCATCCTGTTGCTTACAACTCGGCAAAGGACAACCAAATAAAAAGCCATCCTCATACTCGGCCAAATGAAACAGCATCAGCGACTGGATTCCAAAGGAAGGCAATGCTGCGGAATAATTCATCATAGATCCAAGTCAGCAGGAAGCAGCTCCTCCCATTAGCAACTCAGTCGGCATTCTCACACAACAGCAGGATACCATCCAAGTACCAACCCGGCAATTCTTAATACCAGTCAAAAGCAATCAATGCTCCGCAAGCCGGCCCGCAATCTCAAAAGAAATCAGCAAACTAGTAGTGAGAACACATCTTGGCCAAACAGCAACCACTTTGGCCAGATAAAAATAATCAACAGGGCTTGGCAACCGAGCCCATTTGATTCTTCGAATGGGGTTTTTGTCTTCTTCGGGTTTTTTGGTACAACCAATCAACTTCCTGCTTAGCAAAAAGCATGTCATTAGTCCACTCGACAACATGTCCCTGAGGGCAACTGCGGGGGGCAGCAGCACCATGGGGATTCACGACCAGCGTTGCAGCCTCACGCCCAGCAGGATCCTCAACTGGAACAACATTCGGGGCAGCCTAGGAGCAACTAGGTAGTTGCATTGGTGTCAACGCAAGGCTGCGCTGAGTTTTAATCTCTAGTTGCCTTCGCAGCCGCTCAACATCAGATGCAATCTTGCAGGAAGAATTAGGCGTTCCTTCCTTAGCAGCAGTCCGACCTTCATCTAAAGCCCTCTCTGAAACCACATCAACATAATCCACTTTATAATCCTCTTCCTGAGGACCAAGGAAAGAAGAGTCATTCTCTCCACGCTTTGGTGATCCGCAATAATCAATAGTCACATCCTCAGTACACAACGTCTGACTATCTCTTTCAACAGATTCACCATTGAAAATATAGCCAGAATCGAGCGATTCAGTAAAGTGCGGAGCAGGGGGGACAAGAAAAAGATGGGTAGTTCTCATGGACAACTGATTCAAGCTCATAATTCTCATTAGCAGGCTTCAACGGAGGGTGCATCAGATTGGAGTTACAGAGGTTCTCAGCCACATGTTGTAACTGATCAAGATCTCCCAACTGACCATCACCAACTGTAGGAGAAAATGAGGATTCCATAGATGAGCCAACCTTCGATCTGCCTACTGGGGCATCCCCAACACTAAGGGCAAGAAGTAGATCCTCCAGCTCCTTCGAGCATAATTCAACCTTTGCAGACTTTGTGGGAGTGTTGCATTGGGATGTTGCATGCCCAAATTTTCAGCAGACCCTGCACTTGACTGGTTTCCATTGATACCTGACAGCCACCTCTATATGTGACTTCATTTCCATATTTGAAACTTGTTCCAGGCACAGCTTAATACGGGAGGGCAATTCAACATCAGCACTAACCTCGACACAAACCTAAGCGAAGTTCAAACGTTCCATTTTGATTGTGTGAGAATCCAGTTGAATTGGCTTGCCCACGGCGCTAGCAATCCAACTAAGACCCAACGGAGTCCAAAATTCCACTGGTACATTAAATAGGATTATACACACCGGAAACGTTTTATGCTCCTCTTTTGAAAGGGGCATACCGGTCCTCCATTGCTTGAGGAATAAAACACGCCCCGCAAATACCCAAGGGCCATTTGCTAGGCATTTCTCCATCAGCTCAACCGATGAAAACCAAAAGAAAAAAAACCCATTATCATTCCCCGTGACATGGCGAATACCAAAATGGGCCCAAATCTTTCGAGCAATGGTATTTACAGCATTAAACGGCAAAGATTTCTCATAAAAATAACCCACTAAAGTTGACCCCCAAACAACCTCGCCTTGAGTGAGAACATCAATAGGAGGGGTGATAGAGGCAACACCATCTTCAATCTTATCCGGATGGTAAAATTTCAGAGGGAAGAACCATCCAACATTCTAGGGATAAATGAATCAGAACTAGGATTACCTCCAGGCAAGCCCTGCTTGACCACTGATGACCAGGAAGCTTTGAGGGTTCCAGTGACAGTTTCTTGTAGGGATACAGATCCTGGCGCCCTCAGCAGCTCTCTTTTATTCATGATATCTACGCCCTCTACAGATGTAGAGGCCAATGTTGGGCATGGAAGAACCTTTCTAGGCAACAGGCTGGCATCGGAATCAAAGTTTGTGTGCGTGCCAACATCCTCACAGCGCAATGTTGAGGATCCACAGGAGCGCAATGAAGAAGATAGTCGGCAAACAGAAAGAGGGGGGGAAACTTCATCCGTCATCAAAGGGGAGGTGCCCTTGATGGACAAAGATGCGATTCTAGGAGAGAAAGACGGCACCCCTAGCCTGCCGTCCATAACCGGCTCCAGCACCACCAGTGCCGGGAAATGAAAATAGCGAAAAGAATGAACGAACCCTAGAGAGAAGAGAGAGAATCTCTCTCTAGAAGCGTTCGTAAAATTATCTATTTGTAACCACCGAATCTTCCAAGATTCCCCCCATCATCATACAGCCCAAATATTCACTCATATTTTTGAGGTTGTTCGATGTTGACTCAAGGTGAATCTTACTGTCTCTACCTGGGTGGATAAAACCACGCTGGATCGTTGGAGCTTATCTACGTAAATTGTGCGTAGTCCGCCATTAGTAGTGTACCTCACCAAAAAAAAAAAAAATTTTGCTACCATTTTTATTTTTATTTTCTTTTCTGTTATATTTTACCCTTTGTAGCATTCCTAGAGAGAGAAAAACCCTTATTTGTATCCCTCCTCCTTGGCTTTTGCTATTTATTTTTGTTCACCCCTATTTTGTCTCTCTCAGAAAAAAAAATTACTATAATTTTATTTTAATATGTACTAGGTTTCACCCTTTGTAGTGTTCCTCGAGGGAAAAAAAACAAAACTTTTATTTGTATCTTTCCTCCTTTGCTTTTTCTTCTTATTTTTGTTTCATCCCTGTTTTGTCTCTCTCCAAAAAACAACGTCTGTTGTTATCTTTGGTCCAATTATATCACTTGGCCAAGTGGGTCTGGGGCTGCTATGATAGCTAACTAGGGAGTATCTCTCTTCGTATCTCTTCCCCTTTGTTGGACCTCTTTGATGTGGTGGTCCGTTGGATCATGTTGGTAGGACTATGTCTTTGCTATTGTTCAGTATGGGGATGTTCCCTTTCCAAAAAGAAAACTGTCTGTTCTCCCTCATTTCTGCCACATTTGGTCGGCATGGCATCCTGAAAATGCCTACTTTTTGACGATTAGGCATCTAATGATTTCGACCGGATCAGTTGCTCTTGGCCGATGTACTTTAAAGCTGCCTGGTGGCCATTCCGTGGTTTCATGACGTTTTGCCCGCTTGACAGTTCGCTAGTTGGTTGATTTCGTCAGAGTCTTGGTTTGGTCTTCATCATCTTGCTAGAGCTTGCCTGGATGTGTTTAGCCTACTGTTATGGTTGACGACTTCGTTGATACATTTCGGACTCGTGATGTCTCTGCTCCGGATTTTGTGGGCGTTTGCTGGTTTTGAGTGCCTTGCAGATTTGCAGATGTGGCGGTTTCGAGAGTTGGTTTGCTTCTGTCATCCTGCCAGCGGGTCTTTGGAGTACCTTCTCCTATGTGGTTCAAAAAAAAAACATTCATGATTTGATTCATGATGACTAGAGCTTCCCCTAGCGTCTTTGTCCATGTCCATTGTGGGCTTTACGTTCAGAGTTTGAACATTGGTTCTGTATTCTTTTTCCTTTTCATCAATGAATTCAACTACATACCAAAAAAAAAAGTAGCACCTATGAATCTGTGACGACCCGACTTTTATTACCATCAAAAGCCGTCGTCAAAACCAAAGTTCTTTCAAATAAAAGATGAAAAGGTGAACATAAAATTTTTTTCTTATCTTTATTCAAACCTGAGATGCATTCTAAAGATTAATAATTTCATAAAACCCAAAATGTCACGGAAACATTCTAACATTCATAAGCAGCGGAATCAATATTACAAGTTTCCTCAAACGAAATAAACAAAACTCCAAAAATCTGCTCCAACCAACTTAAACATTTAGCTACACCAAGGGACTCTACTTCAACTTCGTCCTCCATAAGCTTGTCATCTGAAAATTTGCAAGAGTGAGCTTACAAAGCCCAGCAGGATACTCACATGCAGAAAACACAAGCATACATATAATCAAATTATAGTTCATAATATAGCATAATAAAAATCATCATATCGTTTCTTCTTGGTTCATATTCTTTTCATCTTGTCTTCATCAAAATCATTCGGAATTCATATAATCTTTAGGGACCGGACGGGAGCGGACAACATTGAGGACGGGTTGTGTGCTACCCCACAACCTAAAGCCGTATCCCCTCATTATGCTCCCCGGGGCGGGAGGTAATGCCTTTAACCCGGCATACGGGGCCATAGTCCATAGTTCTTATGCCCCAAAGGTCCCCTCCCGTGGGGAGGCATCCTCAGTGTCACTCCAATATCCTTCATCCATCTTTAACAGCAAGTTTAATGGAAACTCGGTTCTTATTTCGTGTTCTTTATTGGCCATATATCATAGATCAAAAGTCAGAGTCATAGAGTTCCACTTGTTGTCCATAGTTCATGCATTTTCCTTGTTCTTATAGTCTTTGTTCTTTAACTTCAACATTTGAAGTTCATATCATCTTTCAAAATTCAAAGTTCAATATCCGAAGTTCATTGAGGACGGAGTACTTTTCATAAAATTTCCAGAGTTCATTTCATGTAGAGGACCGAAGTTCATTAAGCGGACTTCTTTTATCAATCTTTGGTATGCTTTTCAATAAATACCGGAGTTCTTTTCATTGCGAGTTCTTTTATTACAAACCGGAGTTCGTTTTATAAATCAAAGCCGGAGTTCTTTCTGAGTCAAAGATTATCAAAACCGGAGTTCATAAAGGACGGAGTACAAAACCCGAAGTTCTTTTTCTTAAAGGGGACGGAGTGTCTTTCTTACCGAAAATCCGAAGTACTTAAAGGGACGGAGTACTTTTCTTTCAAAATCTGGAGTTCATTTCCTTTAGTCAAAGCCGGAGTTCGTTTTCTTTAATCCAAAACCGGAGTTCTTTTCTTTAATCAAAACCGGAGTTCATTTTCTTTAATCCAAAACCGAAGTTCTTTTCTTTTCAAAGGGACGGAATGCATTTCTTAAAATGGACGGAGCATCATTTCTTAAAACGGACGGAGCTCCCTTATTTAAAACGGACGGAGCTCCCTTATTTAAAACGGACGGAGTACCTTTTCTTAAAATGGACGGAGCATCTTTTAAAACAGACGGAGCTCTTTTCTTTTAAACGGACAGAGTTCTTTGAGTAAGGCATGTTTCAAAGTCGGAGCTCTTTCTTCAATGAAAGTCATAATTCAAAATTCGGAGTTCTTTTAAAGCCGAAGTTCTTTTCAAAATAAAAGGACGGATTGATTTCTTTTTCAAAGGACGGAGTGCTTTTCTTTTTAAAGTCTGATCTACTTAATTCCGAAGTTCTTATCTCGTTAATTTCTGAAGCTCTTTTTAATATGGAAAGCTGAAGTCCTGAAATCGAAGTTCTCTTATTATTACCGGAGTTCATTTCCTTTAATCAAGCTGGAGTTCGTTTTCATGCAGAAGAAGCCGGAGTTCATTTTATGAAAAAGAAGCCGGAGTTCATTTTTAAACAAAAGATGGAGTACCTCTAAAAATGTAACGGCCGGAGTTCTTTAAACTGAAAATCGGAGTTCATTTTTGCTGAAAGGGACGGGGCTCTTTTTCCAAATGGACGGAGTACATTTTAAAGACATAGTGGCCGGAGTTCCTTTTCTTTAAAACCAAAGTATTTTTCAAACGAGGACGGAGTACATTGTTAAAGAGGCCGGAGTTCTTTTGGACGGAGTTCTTTATTCAAACTGGACGGAGTACTTATTTCCTAAAATGCCGGAGTTCTAAATTATTTTCTGTAAAAACTGCCGGATGTCTTTTATCATTAAATTCAGAGATCTTCTGACAGAAACAGAAATCAACAGTAGGAATTCTTGATTCATTTTAAGGCCTAAACTTTCTTTTCCGTAAACATGAAGTTATCAAAATTCATAACAATCATAAACAGAATAAGTTTATCATCATGCATAACAGAATTTTCTTTAAGCATGCATTTCAGTCATCAAAAGCATAATCCATACAGAAATCATATACTTTCATAGCAACATAAATAAACATGAGTTTTAGAAATAGGGGTGAGTATCTTGCCTAAATTCTTTTCCACTTTTTCCTTAGCTTTCTGCCTTTTAGGAGAGTTTCTAGAGGTGCCTTTTTCCTGAGGCTCTAAGGTCCTTATTTATAGCCATAGGTTTTGGTGGCTCTTATTTATGATTTTTTTCTATTTTCCAAGGTGATGTAAATCGTCCCACATTTCCAAGAGGATTTTCGTTTTCCAACGTGTCTCGGGAACCGCTGATCTTCATTGCCGCTCCTTCCCAAAATTCTGCCTTAACTGTGACCGGACTTCTTCAACAAATCGGGACTCGCTTTTACTTCGGGAAAATCAAGACGCGTTTTTACTTCGGGAATCCGGAGTGCTTTCATTCAGCAAATCCGCACGTGTTTTTACTCCGGAAATCCGGAGTGATTTCTTTCAAGCAATTCCGCACCGCGTTTTACTCCGAAAATCCGGAGTGATTTCTTTCAAGCAATTCCGCACGCGTTTTTACTCCGGAAATCCGGAGTCCTTCTTTTCAAGGAAATCCGAACCTCCAAGAAAATCCGCGCTTCAGATTCCTACGGAATCCGGAGTTCATTTACCAAGGGAAATCCGGACAGTAATTTCCCAAATGCAAATTCCGGACTTCTTCACATTTGGTTTTCCGGTCAACGGCCGTTGACCGGACTTGATGGTTAAAATTTCCTTATTAAAATTTTGGGGTCGTGACAATCCTTAAGATAAGGACCTCGCAGAGTAACCCTAACTATGGGTGAAACAATTTTCAAATCATAAGCTTCTCCCCCACTTTGCTTGTGGGTAGTCACCAATCACGATGCAAGAATTAACATAATTCTAACATTTCTCAAGAGCATTGCATTCTACTCTAACTCACCAGACCCATTAGAGGTAAATCCCAAACAAAATGGTCAACAATTTCCCCTAAATTTCTTGAAGGCTACTTTCACAAGTCCCTTTCTTATAAACACTAATCGCTCCTACGCCAAATGTCCCACGGTTCTACGATCCTTAAGAAATACTTAACGGATCACTTATTAGATTTTGTTGAACCCAAAAAACCATAAACCTACACAACATCATTCAGTTTTCCCAATTAGCCACTGCTTTAGTCCCACAGATTCAAAATCATGCTATCGAAGATACCACATGCTCCACAGGGTATTTCCTCAAATTAAACTCGCATTGCTTTCTCAATTGGCCATTTGGTTAACAGCCGTTCGCAATTTATAAGGTCCACAAAAGAATGCGTAGACACAACCATGGAACAATCTAGAATTTTTTAGGTGGACATGATATAACATGCAAATCACTAGAAAATAATAGAATACTTTTTTTTTTGGTAAGTAAAAAAAATAAAACAAATCCTGAATCAAATAAAACAGAAAGCAAATCTCTACAAATAAAGAAATACCTTCAATCACAATTGGGGATGCCTTAGAATCCTTAACTATCACCGCAAATGTTTTAGCTGAGACAGTGGGTTTCTTTGCTTTCAGCCTCTTTGATAAGGAACAATCCTTAATCAGATGGCCCTGTTGACCACAACTAAAATAGGCCCCCGTCCTTCAAAAACAACTTTCTCTCGAATGCTTCTCCCAAAATGATCACAGTTTACCATAGACGCCTAAGAACCTGACACTGACTGAATTTCGATATTACATTTTCCTTTGTCAGATACTTTTAACTTTTTAGAAGGTCTTGAGGATCCTAAACCAGATCGCATACTAAAACTCATATGGCTAGCTGCCCTCTTAGCAAAAGATTTCTAAGTCTTAATTTCCTTTTCAATTATCAAGCCCTATCTAGAACCTCAGTAAAAATTTGAAGCTCCATGTCACCAACTGACTCCGAATCTCAGCCCTTAATCATTGTTGGAACTTCTTGATTTTTCTCAATTCATCTTCCATAATATAGGTGCATACCATGACAATTAAACAAACCTCGCATCATATTCTACCACAGTGTGGCTTCCTTGCCTATGCCACATAAACGCCTCTTCCTTCCAATCCTGGAGGCTAGAAGGAAACTATTGTTCTAAGAAAGCCTCCTCAAGCATTTCCCAAGAGATTTCCTCATCGGGCAAACCCAACGCCCTTTTCTTCATTGACCACCAACTATCAGCTTCTCCTTCCAACTTATAAGCCACAAAAGCAATATTTTTCAGATCAGAACATTGAATGACTGTAAATATTTTCTTCAGTCTCCGGAGCTAAATATCCACTTTTATCGGATTTGGTTACCCTAAAAATTCAAACACCTTTTCTACCATAAACCTCTCATATGCCATGAGGGCAGGATTCATTGAGGTCGGTTCTGGTGCAGGAACCGGAGCCATATGTTGTTGCTCCATCGATTCTAGTATATTGGTCATCCTCGCCAACAAATTTAAATACTCAGCCTCTCAATCCTGGGGAGTACTAGCATCTCCATAAGTAGTCCTTCTTTCCCTTCTACTAGCCATGCTATTTTCTGTAGCCACAAACATCACAACGTTAATTATCCTCATATAATCAGATTTGAGGGAGGGGTTAAAATCAATCAATGCACTTCATGATAAAAAATCCTACGGCCAAAACCTAGACATTTCATCTAATCCTAACCATCCTTATCTTACCTCAACTTAGAAAAGACCAACCTAAACCTTAAAACTAAATCAATTAGTATAGGCCTGAAATCAATATCAATCAACTTAAACACCACATCCTAACTTAATTATAATCTGGCTTATACAAACAAGAATACCTAGGACTGTCAAATCTAATTTAATCATCCTACACCTTCATCTACCTATTCGATCAATTTTAATCGATCCTAAGCTTTCGCATACAATTCAAATCAAACCTAAGGCATCTCGTTTCTATGATACCAACTATGACGAAACGGGTCATTTTCTACTAACGACCTTTATCAATAAACATATAAAACTAATGCCCATAAAATTAAACACATTAATTTCTATAGAAAATGGGGCAGATTTTTCTCTAAAAATAGACAAAACCCATACAAAAAACCTGTATTAAACAACCTGTGTAAGATATACAAGCAATTAAATCTCAAAATTCAACATCTCAAAACACAGGATTAACAAATGCCGTATCATTCATGGTTTCAACACAGTACTCCTAAACTACCGTATTGGATCTAAAAGAGATGAAATCTAGGTCCTGAACAAATCCAAATATCAAAAACAATGTAGAAGCAACTATAACCATAAATTAGCCTGCGGAAGCAAAAACAATACATTAATTAAAGTACAAAAATATTCTATATCATCATAATGTACAGTATTCGTTCCAAATACTAGCTATACGTAATGGCCCAGATCCTAGAATAAAGAAAATCCCCGATGTCAAGTTAAAATTACTTAGGAAAACAAGTTAAGGGTAGTAATCCGGTCAACGAGTGTTGACCGGAAGGCATGAAGAAGGAGTAATCCGGTCAACGAGTGTTGACCGGAAGGCATGATGAAGGAGCAATCCGGTCAACGTAAAATGTTGACCAGAAAACGTGAATGGAAGGAAGGATAGGAAAGAGGAAAGTAATCCGGTCAACGCCAGTTAGTTGACCGGAATGTATTTAAATGAGAAACACAAATCCGGTCAATGTCTGTTGACCAGAAATTAATAAGGGAACTCTTTGAAAATGTAGAACCATAAAATTAAACTCTTTGGAAATGTAGAACCATAAATAACATGAGAATTAATAAGGAAACTCTTTGGAAATGTAGAACCATAAATAACCTAGAAATTTAAGAAGGAAACTCTTTGGGAATGTAAAGCCATAAATAACATACTCCGAAACATTCCCTCCAGTGTTGCCAAACCCTAACGACGACCGCCAGACACCCTATAAATAAGAACTAGAGGGCGTGAGAAAGAGGCACACAATAGAATTTTCTAGTAAAGGGAGACCAAAAGTTCAAGGCGAAGTAAAAGAAATCCAGGCAAGAGTACTCATCCCTATTTTAAGTTTATGATTATGCATGTTTACAACGCTAGTATATCTGATATTTTTATGAACTTATGTTTCAGTATGTATGATGTTTGTTCTGCTCCTTTGATTTAAGGAAGAATCGTTCTTAATCGCATTTTAGAAAAAGAAACCCTAATATTCATGATGTTCAATTTTGTTCTGTTTGAAGTATGATTATTTGTCGATTTATATGAACTTTGATAATTGCATGTTTAAAGAAAAGACTTTCAACCCTTGAGAAAAGAGCTCCGACTTTTTAGAAAAGAACTCCGGCCTTTTGAGAAAAGAACTCCGCCTTCTTGAGAAAAGAGCTCCGACTTTTGAGAAAAGAACTCTGACATTTTGAGAAAAAGAACTTGTCTTCTTGAGAAAAGAACTCTGCATTTTTGAGAAAAGAACTTTGGCCTTTTTAGAAAAAGAACAGAAGAACTCCACCCTTGCTAGAAAAGTACTCCGATTTTTTAGAAAAAGATTTCCTACTTTGACGAAAAAAAAAGACCTCTGACTTTTGACCAAAGAATCTTTGACTTTAAGATGATTAAAAGGCTATACGGACTTTAATTGTTGAAGTTAAAGAACAAAGGCTATAAGAACAAGGAAAATGTATGTAATCCGAATAGCAAGTGGAACTCTACGACTTTTGACTTTCGAACTATGACGGATGGCCATTAAAAGACATGAAGGAAGAACCGAGTTTCCATTAAACTTACTGTTAAAGATGGATGAAGGACATTGGAGTGACACTCGAGGACTGCCTCCTAGGCCATGGGGGGAGACTTTTGGTGGCATAAGACTTTTGGACTACGGCCCCGTATGCTGGGTTAAAGGCATTACCTCCGGCCTTAGGGAGCATAATGAGAGGATACGGCTTTAGGTTGTGGGGTAACACACAACCCTTCCTCGATATTATCCGCTCCCGTCCAGTCCCTAAAGATGATAAGAATTTTGAATGGTTTTTATGAATCTTCTGAAGACAAGATAATAAGAATAAGAACAAGAAAATTTTGAACTAAAGAAGAAATTATATGGTGATTTTATATGTTAAAGTTATGATATAAATCCTTACTTTGATCTAATTATATGTATGTTTATGTTTTCTGCATGTGAGTATCTTGCTGGGCTTTGTAGCTCACTCTTGTCAATTTTCAGATGACGAGAGGCTTATGGAGGAAGAAATTGAATAGAACCATATGAAGTAACTAGACGGCATAGCTGGCCGGAGTTGATCAATAAAGAACTCGATTTATTTCTTTTGATGTTTTGAGAAGGACTTGTAGAACAGTTATGCTGAATAAAAATGTATAGATGTTAGCATGTTTCCGTGATTACTTTATTGATAAATGAAATCCACATTTCTAGTAGCATCTCAGGTCATATCAAGGCATTCATGTCCGACTAACCTTAGTGTTGGCCGGCCAAGTATGAAATTAAAATCGGAAGGCCAACTCATGTAGTTCGGCCTAAAGCAATCCTGTGTATAAAAGAAAGGTTAATTCATATGAAAGAAAAGAAAATTTTTTTATGTCCATCTAGTTGTTATCTATTATCTATTTTGATGCAAGCATTTAGGTTTGACGGCGGCTTTATGCGGTGGAATAAGGCCGGTCCGTCACACTATATACATTCACAAGTCCTCAAGGCTTTCAAAATCCTCAAGGTCTTCAAGCCCACAAGCCTCTTTCCTTCTAACTAATCCTATCTTCAATCCTTATCAAGTTTCAGCTTATATAGAAGGGGAAATAAAAGCAAGGGTGATTGATTGCCCAACAAGGTACCCAAAAGAGCAAGAGAATACAAATATCATAGAAAACATGTATAACATAAGGACAAAGGAAACTTAAAAGAAATTTAGGAAAAAACAAACAAGCATATAGATGAGGCAAAAGCATAAATCGATGAATAATCTTAAATGAGTTTATATTCAAAGCTCCTGCTTCTTAATTCAAAGTTCTTATCCAAAATCTTTATTCAAAGCTCTTATCCAAGTGGTCCTAAGGTCTGAATTTCTTATTCATACGATCCGAAGATTCATAATTCTTAGTCAAATGATCCGACGATCTATAATTCTTAGTCAAATGATCTGAAGATTCATAGTTCTTATTAAAATATCCGAAGATCAATAATTCTTATTCAAATGATTCGAAGATCCATAATTTTTATTCAAATGATCCGAAGATCCACAATTCTTATTTAAATAATCTGAAGATCCATAATTCTTAGTCAAATGATCTGAAGATCCATAATTCTTATTCAAAGTTCATAAAATCCAAAATTTACATCCCGAGGGCAAAATGGTTCTCTTGCTCTTAATTCAAAGTTCAAAAGCTCTTATCCTTCTTATTTTTATCCCGAGGACAGGATATTCAATTAGGCCTAATTGTTGTTTAACGTCCCGTGGAAGGTGACCACACATCACTCTACGAACATGGTCATTCTCATGGCATGCCAAAGAAAATACAGGCCAAAGCCTCCATACAATTTTAGAGCTCCTAATCTCAAAAACATGGATGTTTTTGAAAGTTCATAACGAATAATTCCTCCTTATTTATATCTTGAGAGTAGAATGTTCAAAAGATCTTAACAAAAAATTCCTCCTTATTTACATCCTAAGGATAGGATGTTTAAAAGTTCTTAACAAATTTTATACAGCATAACTTTTACAAAACTTTTGAATAAAAATTGTCTAAATAAGTTCAAACAATTCACCAAACAATATTTTTTCTCAAAACTCAAGATTTATAAATGCCCTATAATCCATTTTCAAGCTAGGGTTTAGAATGAAAGTTTCGAATGTAAATTGAACACAAAATTCATGCCAAACGACAAAATCAAAGCTATAAATCTTGATGTTTAAGTTTAAACCTAATATCTTTCCATACAATCATTAGAAACATGGAAAACAAGCATAAATCTTGGAGGCAATGGGTTTTAGAGCAAAAACGTCTAAACAGAGATATTAAAAGCCAATAATAGAGGAAAATAAAGTTTAGGGTACATTTGCCTTGGCTTAATTTACTGATTTTCTTACTCTGATTGAGCCAGATGTGGCAAAAAATCTCTCCTCCTTCTCTTTTCCTCTCTTCCACCTTCGTGGTTTTACTGGTCGAGCCCCAAAACCCTTCCCATTTCTCCCTTTTTATAAATGAAAATTAAAATTGCTGGGCTGAAATTGTGACTTGCTCTCGAGTGCCTATCAAGTGAGCAGCGAGTGCAAGTCTGGAACAATTAACGCCACCCAGGTGGCTCAAGTAAACAGCGAGCCTGAACAATTCTGTTTTCAGCACCTCCGTTGGGTGCTCAAGTGAGTAGGGAGCGCAATACATTTTGTTTTCAGCGCCTCCTTGGGTGCTCGAGCCAGCGGCATGTGTGGGCTTTTCCAGAGCAATCGGTTTTTGGCTCCCTCTTCTTGGTGCGAGAATGCGGTGAGCCCAACCCTGCATCAACCTGCACTATGATAATTTTTCAATTTTTCAAAATCTTCTTGTCCCAAACTTAATTATATTTATTATATTAACTTAATAACTAGGATTTACAATGTTCTAGAAACTGGATTGTTACAATCTCCCCACTTATAGAAATTTCATTCTCAAAATTTAACAAACCTCGAATTTTCTTAATCGGAGGAAACCTTTCTAATGTTCCCAACTCATTTCCTCAATTAAATGATTATCCTAGGAAATCTTAAGCATGCAAATCACCTTGACCTTTAGTACCTGATTCGTTCTATAAATATCTAAATTTACCAAATCCAAAGGCAAACCCAGATTTATTAACTACTTTTCCGACCTAGTTCAAAACCTTAAATGGGAAACAAAATTTCTTACTTCAATTTACTCTAAGCCTCTAAAACGATCACTCATTTTGGGCCTCAAATTGAACCTTAAAGTATGTGAGTTCACTACGCTTTCCGCTGTACAACTCTGATTAATTATCTAACAATGAAACACGCAGTTGTAATTCGTTACCATATCTAATTTAATTTGACATCCACAATTCTCTGATCAAGTTTGACTATGATTTTTGCATAAATCTCAAATCATAATCAAACCTCAAATTGAAAATGCTTTATATCCTCATTATTTCATTAGTATGTCCTCAAACTGACATCTCCTAAAATGCATAACCCATAATATATATCTAGATTTTACAGCAACCATAATTAAAACAAATCCCAAGATATTCCATACTATGAGAACAATTCCTACAAATATGCAAATTACAGCCAGACTAGGAACTATGATCGTAAAAATCACCCAAAAATTTCTACAGCCTTAGGTCAACACCTAAAACCTCAAACTCAAATACTTAGTAACCTCAAGATTTCATTGGAATACCGTTAAGCTAACCGATTTCATTCAAATGCATTATTTGTAATCCCGATGGGTAGGTCGTCCTGATAATCCTGAAACAAAATCATGAGGACTCATCATTTCATGATTTCATATTCCTAATACTTCGAACACAATTTCCTTAACCCAAAATTAAAGTTTCCATTCCATATGGAGCACAAAAGACACATTAAATTCAAAGGCATCCGATATCATTTATCAATCACACTCTTCACTTTTCCCCAAAAGATGCAAAGATCCACCTTTTTCTAGTGAGCGCTGCCCTGCATCAACCTTCACTATGATAATTTTTTCAATTTTTCAAAACCTACTTATCACAAACTTAATTATATTTATTAAATTAAATAAATGATTTGGATTTACTATGTTCTAGAAACCAGGTCATTACATGTTTGGTGGACTTTCCCCTAAACAGTAAGAAATGGCAAAACCTGGACTATGGATTTATATTTTAGAGTGTAGTATTTGCTGGCTTGTCATTGATATTATAGTAAAAACTCAAGAATTATCCTGGCTGTATTTTATAGTAGGTGATATTTTTTGGCATATCTTAGTGTGCTATAGTGGAAGATCATTGTCTGTAAGGGCCGTGTGCAGCTAAGGCCTCGTCTACATGGATTATATATAGATGGCCCGCCTCTGGATCTTAAATAGGAGGAGATGGCTTTAAATTGTGTAGAAGCAAACACAATCAAGATTTCGATCTCCTGCTTCTTTAGTCAGTAAGGCCTACTGGCCCTGGTCCGCAAAGATAAAGAAATTTATACATGTTTTAGAACCCCAAGAGAAGAAAGATAAAATATGGAAAGCTATTTATATTTCGAAAAGGTATTTGTTCATATTTTATGTTATGCATCATATATCATGCTCATATATCCTTCCCTATTCAATTTTGAATATCTTATATATTATCCTTGATTATATTATACTTGCTGAGCATTTGGCTCACCCTTACTGTTTTTCTATCCTTCAGATGAGTACGAGCCTCTGCCTGATAAGGAAGAGTAGAGTTTAAGAGTTGGTTAAACTACGGATCTTGGAGGAAGAACTTTGTAGACTTAGTTTAGTAGCTTTGCACCTTCCTTATGGAGTATTTTGTATATTTTGAGATAGAATTGTATACTGATTTTTGTGTGTTATGATGATGTATATTATAGTTTAGTTTCTGTTGTGTTTTTTTTTATTGGTAAGTTAGTTTCTGTTGTGTTGATGGATATATATGCTTTCGCAAGTTATTATGGTTTATATTGGTACCTAGTGGCATCTTGTTTGAGCCAACATCATACCCGGAGTTATGACGTTGAAGCCACTTGATTATTATGGCTTTTGGATCCTGTGTTGTGATATTGTTGCCATATTATGTATGATGTACAAGATATTTATAGGTTTTGTATTTGTTTGGCAGCCGTTTCTTTGCTGGAACTCTGTTGGATTTCTGTTAGAAAAAAAGTGGTCCATCAAAATTCTGTCTGGTAATATTTTCAGTTTACATAAAATTAATATATATAAAATATACAAGAATAAACACCAAATAATTAAAGTACCCGCATCCATAAAGTTAGAGTTAAAAATTCCTAAGGCCAAATCATGCATAGATTACAAATAAAATGGGTAAAATCGAAGTGGCGCAAGTTAGTGTTTGGGGAGACAAAATACCGCACAAATCTTACATATCAAATATGAAATCGAAATATTGACATACTGAATATATGGGTATCATGAAAATATAAGCATTGATAGGTATTGGGACAAAAGTGAAAAGAGAGGAAGAAATGTCTGACGGACTGGGTTATTTTTCTTAAATAACCTCCGTCAATAAACACATGAATAGGGCCCTAATTAATAATATAAATTTTTACGAAAAATTGGGTAGAGTTTCATTTATAATTCGGACATTTGTCAAAATACAAATACCTCTACAAAGCCCTGTATAATAATCCACAATAATTCCACAACACCAAACAACTCAATTTTTCACAAGATCTCCATCTGTCGTGACACTACAGGTGGCACCGACATTATATCTCAAATATAATGTCGGCCAGAAAGAATGCCAACAAAAAAAAACCCATCATGACCACAATATTTCCTACGAAAGCATAATAACCATTCATATAGTGGAAAAACGATCGTACAATCATCCACAAGAAAATCATCATCACAAAAACACAAAATATAAATTTCTGAGTACTAAAAATAAAATACAACTTCCTGTTTCATACATAATATACAAACTATGTCATTAAGCTCCATACCAGAAGTCTACTGCCTATCAAGCTCCAATAGCTTACTTAGTCTCGTCGAGCATCAGAGCATTCTAATCTGACAGAAGAGATAGCAAAGGTGAGTGTACAACTCAGCAGTGTAAACATACGTCACTTAACAAATGGCAGATAGAAAATGAAATGATAATGGGATGGTGAAAGCAAACAGTCTAAGTATAAAAGAAAACATAAGAGGGAGGGAAGCATTTGAGATCACATGGATTGCATGTAAACATTAAATGCATTTTTATTTTCCTTTTTACCATTCTCATTAATCTTCGCGGATTAGGGCAAGTAGGCCTTACTAGCAAAAGGAGCAGGAAGACGAGGAAGGATCATGATATCTCTCATGATCTAAAGTAAAACTGACGAGCTTGATGTCCAATCAAAACGCCTGTAATAGGCCAAACACCACGTGGCATAGTGACATGCCAGTCACCTACAACCCTAACCTCCTGTGGTCCAGAGGCAGTCCCCGTCCTTCCACAGTAATATCTGAGGTGTGCCATGAATGTCACCCGCTTACATAAGCGGCCAGAATACGCGGCCAAAGTAACCCTTGGGTTCCTACCGTGATGTTAATGGCTAGCCAAAGAATACTACCCAATGAACATAAATCCTTGTCCTAGTTTCCAGATTCATTACTCTTTTGAGGGAGAATCCCCCGAACTTATTTTACAAATATCTCCGCTTGGGAGATCAAATTCGTCACATTTCCAAATGTGGAATTTCCCTCCAAATATTCAAAAACTCATTATCTTGCTTATGAACTTACGCCTTCTGACAATTCAAATTACATTTATGAATATCACAATTTATAAGGAAAAGTGGAATTTCTTACCACCAATGTGCCAATATTGATTTGGGGTCCTCCGGAGCCCATTACATTGCAAACAGTGTACATACACATATTCCGAAGCTTACAATAACATTTAAACAATTAGACATAATTTTCATAACAATTAAATAGGGGCAAAGCATGTAAAATTTCCATTCAAACTCGGGTGAACAGTAACAGTATCCATTTAGCAGATTCGGACGCCGCGAATAGGTTGAAACTTGTGAGATTGATCATTCGGCCAATATTTATGCATATTTGGGGGTGGTGATTCATATTTTGGGGTCAATTTAACAAAATATGGAAGGAAAAAATGGAAATCCTATTTTGGGCGTGGGTTAGGGTTTGGTGATGCCAAACCGAGAGATTTGGATAACAAATTGGACAAATAACTACATATTCATCGATCACTAATCATGGGTTTAGTGATTTTCATATTTATGGTGGGTATTGATACAAAAATACCCGATAAAAATCAAGTAAAATTCGAAAAAGAACAAGAAGTGAGTATGAGAACACTTGCTTCGATGTGTAGTACAACTTTTCCAACTATCTCAAGCTCGGAATAAGACCCAAGAAGCTTCGTTTGGCCATTTCTCTCTCTTCTTTCTCCCTCTCTCTCTCCACCCGAAGCTTCCCTTTTTTTTCTTTTTCTCTTCCCCTTCCGAAGCTTCCTAATCTGCCTTTTTAATTTCCCCCTGCATTCATTGCTTTTATTATTATTATTATTATTATTATTATTATTACTATTATTATTATTATTATTATTATTATTATTATTATTATTATTATTATTATATATTTCGTCCTCAAAATTTAATGAACCTTAGAATTTATTTAAACCTACGTACCTCAGAAAAGATGGGGATACTTTTCTCAGATTTCGTCCTCTCTTTCCCATGTTGCCTCCTCGCGGGAATGATTCCTCCATAATACCTTCACAAGAGGGATCATCTTCGAGTGCAAAATTTGATCCTTGCAATCCAGAATCTCCATCGATTCCTCTACATATGATAAATCCTCGCTGATAGCGAAGGGACCATAGTTAGTCACATGTGCCGAATCATAGACATATTTCTCAGTATCGAGATATGGAAGACATTGTGCACCTCAGCCAAACTTGGCAACAATGCCAAACGGTACACTTCACAAACTCTCTCAAGGATCTCAAATGGTCCAATAAACCGGAGCTTCAGCTTCTCCCTGACACTAAATCTGGAGACTCCTTTCCACGATGACACCTTAAGGAAAACAAAATCGACGACCTCGAATCTCAGCTCAGATCTCCTCCAATCAACATAACTTTTCTGCTAGCTTTGGGCAATCTTTAATTTTCAAAAAACCACCGCGATCTTTTTTGAAGTTTCATGGACTACATTAGGGCCCAGCAAACGCCTATCTCTTGTCTCTTCCCAGTGAATTGGTGATCGGCACTTCCTACCATAGAGTGCTTCGAAGGGAGCCATTTCGATACTCGCTTAGAAGCTATTGTTATAAGCGAACTCGACTAGTGCTAAGTGATCATCCCAGTTTCCTTTGAATTTCAACACCAAAGCCCGAAGCATATCCTCTAATATCTGAATCATCCGCTAAGATTAACCATCGGTCTGAGGATGATAGGCCATACTTAACTTCAAGTTCGTCCCTAGGTCCCGATACAAGCTTTCCCAAAATTTAGAGACGAACTGTGGGTCCCAATCAGACACTAGCACGCCATGTAGTCTAACAATCTCATTGATGTAAAGTTGTGCTAGGCGATCACGAGAATACGTAGTTCGGATAGCAATAAAATGGGCAGATTTCATCAGTCGATCCACAATGACCCAGATTGCATCGTGGTTCCTCGAGTTCCTCAGCAATCCGGACATAAAATCCATCGAGATATCCTCCTATTTCCAACTGGGAATGGGCAATGGCTACAATAACCCAGAAGGCTTCCTCTTCTCAGCCTTCAACTGTTGACAAACCAAACATTGGCCAACAAAGGCGACAATCTCTCTCCACATATTTCTCCACCAAAACATTTTCCGCAAGTCCTGGTATATTTTGTTTACTTTGGGATGAATCGTATACTGTTTTGTGAACTTCCTTCATAATTTCTTCCTTCAAGTCCCACCTCATTAGGTACTCATAGCCGATCTCAAAATCTAAAAATTTCATCCACACGCACATTAAAATTAAGACAAGAATCCTTACGAAGATCACCCGCAATGTCAATAAAAATGGATCTCTCGCTTGTCCTTCCTTAATCCTTTGGAGGATCTCGGGCTGCACCTGCAAAAAGGATAACATCTTCCAATTTCCTTTTAGATAGTATTGAATATCACAAAACTTCAAGCAGTCTAGTATCTCCATCTGCTTGACCTGTAATCTAGCTATGAAACTAGTCTGACGGCTCAAAGCATCCGCAACCACATTTGCCTTTCCGGGTCGGTAGTGGTTCTCACAGTCATAATCTTTAAGGAATTTGATCCACCTCCATTGCCTCATATTCAGTTCCTTTTGTAAGAACAAATACTTGAGGCTTTTGTGATTGAAGTACACAAGAAACTTCTCGCCATATAAGTAATGTATCCAGATTTTTAGTGCGAACACCACAGTAGCCAACTCCAAATCATGGGTCCGGTAGTTCTTCTCATGGATCTTTAATTGCCAAGATCCATAAGCTACCACCTTCCCCCTTTGCATCAGGACACAACCAAGCCAAACTTAGAGGCGTCACAATACATCTCGAAACCTCCTAAGCTATCAAGAATGGTCAAAACTGGTGCTGAAGTTAAGCAATCCTTCAACTTCTAAAAGCTTTGGTCACACTCCTCAGTCCATTCAAAACTCATTTCCTTCCGCGTCAATCGAGTAAGGGGTAAGGTGATCAAGGAGAAATTTTCCACAAAACGGCGATAATACCCTGCCATCCCCAAAAAGCTACAAACTTTTGACACAGTCTGGGTCGACTCCAATTGACCAATGCTTTGACTTTCTTCGGATACACTGAAACACCTAAATCGGATATAACATGGCCCAATAATACTACTTTGTTGAGCCAAAACTCGCACTTCTTTAGCTTCGTGAACAACTGATACTCCCGAAGGATCTGAAGTATGATTCTCAAATGTCCCTCATGCTCGGTATGATCCTTGGAATAAATTAGAATGTCATCGATGAAGACCACCATGAACTTGTCTAACCCTGTTCATCAAGTCCATAAACACAGCCGGGGCATTAGTCAGTTCGAACGGCATCACAAGAAATTCATAGTGTTTGCACCTCGTTTGGAAGGCCGTCTTTGCCACATCTTCCCGCTTGATACGGGGATGATGATACCCTGATTGGAGATCAATTTTAGGAAACACACAAGCTCCCTGTAGCTGATCAAAAAGATCATCAATCAGTGGCAACAGGTATTTATTCTTGATCATAATTCTGTTTAGCTCACGATAGCTGATACATAGCGTCAAAGTCCCATCCTTCTTCTTCACAAACAGGACTGGAGTGCCCCATGGAGAAACACTGGGTCTAATGAAACACATGTCGAGAAGGTCCTGCAGTTACTGCTCTAACTCTTTTAGCTTGGTAGGAGCCATATGGTATGGGACCTTTGAGATGGGTGCCGACCCTGGCACAAGATCAATCACAAATTCAATTTCTTAGTGATGAGGTAGAGTAGTCAACTTGTCAGGAAACATATCCTCAAACTCACACACTACTGGGATTTCCTAAGCTAACAACTCACAGCTTTCCTCCACACTAACATAATCCAAGTAGGCTTCACATCCACTTTTCAACATGTGACAGGCTTGCAGTGCCGAGATAAAGTTGGATGATTCTACCTATCAGACTCCCTGAATGTGGAAGGGTTCACATCCTAGAAAGTCAAAACTGACCTTCCTATGAAAACAGTCAGTGGTTGCATGGTTTTGGGACAACCAATCCATACCCAAGATAACATCGAAACCATGCATATTAAGAAGGATCAGATCAACATTTAGGGGCAATCCATTTACATCAACCACACACGCCACGTAAGAAACATAAGTGACAATAGAAGACCCCGTGGGTGTGGACACCACCAAAGAATAATCGAGAACTAAGGGCGGAATTGTGATTTGGCAAGCAATTTGAGGAGAGACGAAAGAATGTGTGGACCCAGAATCAAATAATACTAAACAAGAAATACTACAAATATAGAGAATACCTTTTACCATGTCGTCTGATGCTTTGGCCTCACTTGTTGATACTGCAAAGGATTTTCCTTGAATGGTAGGCTTTGGGGCATGAATCCTCAGCAGTTGAGGGCACTCTTTGATCTTATGTCCCTCTTAGCCACAATTGAAGCAAGAGCCAGTCTTCCAAAAGCAAGGTTTATTTCCATGCATCTTTCCACAATGCTTGCACGAACCCACCGAGGCTTGAGAAGATAACAAGATTTGACCACTCTTTTGTTCAGAAATCGGTTTCTTAGACTTTTTGAATGGCCTCTTCGAGCTAGCCCTCGAGTTGGTACTAACCCCACTCTTACTCGATGATCTTTTCTTGAAGAATTCTTACTTAGTAAGCTCCTGTTCATAGATCAAAGCTCAATCTAGTACATCAGCATAGGTCATCAATTTAAGAGGCGCCAGTTGCTTGCGGATATCATCCGGCAAGCCTAGAAGAAACTTCCTTTCCTTTTTCTCCTCATCATCCACCATGTATGACGTAAACCGCGACAATTCGATAAACTTCGCATCGTGTCCGATTTCCTTGTCTCAGCCGAATGAACTCCTCTTCCTTTTAACTCGGAGGCTAAACATCCACCAGGTAATCTGATTTTCTTGCACTCCTAGAGCTCTTTTCTTCATTTTCCACCAATGATGAGCCTCTCCTTCATGCTGATAAAATGCAAATAAGACCCGATTCTTCTCGAGACATCGGATCGCGGTGAACACTTTCTTCAACCTCTCAATCCACGTGTCCACCTTGATAGGATCTAGCTCCCCCAGAAACTCTGGAACACACTTTTGGATGAAGTGGTCATAAGTAGATGGTCTAGGATTTGTAGAAGCTTGCACGAGAGTCAGAGCTAAGATAGGAGCAAGATACCGCTGCTCTAAATTCTCAAAAATGGTGGCCATATGGCCCAACAGATTCAAATATACAGCCTCTCGGTCTTGAGGCTAACCACCATCTTGTGAATTTTTACCTCTTGGTGGCATATTCAAAGATTTGTGCTGAAATAGAAACAACCATGGATTAGTTGAAGGTCGAGCTCTAATCATCACATATTATTATCTATGCAATTTAACAAAACTACCGCTCTAACCTAATTTCGTCTAAAGGATCTTCTATCCTAACTGAGACAATCTAGGCCTACTCACCCCCTATTCGTCTTGGCCTACACTATCCTAGGCTTCCGCATAAGATCAGATTAATCCTATGGCATCCCTTTCTCTGATACCAATTGTGACAAACTGGGTTATTTTTCTTAAATAACCTTCGTTAATAAACATATGAATAAAGCCCATAATTAATATTATAAATTTCTGCAAAAAATTAGGCAGAGTTCCATTTATAATTTGGATGTTTGCCACAATACCAACACTTGTACAAAGCCCAGTACAATAATCCATAAAAATTCCACAACACCAAACAACTCAATTTTTCATAGGATCTCCAACTGCCACGACACCACTTTTTTTTTTTTTTTGGTAAGTAAGTGTACTGCCATGACACCACAAGTGGCACCGACATTATATCTCAGATATAACGTCAGCTAGAAAGGATGCCAACAAAAGAAAAACTCATCATGACCACAATATTTCCTACGGAAGCATAATAACCATACATACAGTGGAAAAATGACCGTGCAATCATCCACAAGAAAATCATCATCACAGAAATACAAAATATAAATTTCTGAATACTCAAAATCAAATACATCTTCCTATTTTATACATAATATACAATCTATGTCCCTAAGCTACACACTTGAAGTTTGCTGCCTATCAAGCTCCTGCAACTTACTTAGTCTCATCGGGCATTGGAGCATTCTCATCTGAAAGGAGAGATAACGAAGGTGAGCGTATAGCTCAGCAAATGTAAACAAATGTCACTTAACAAAAGGCAGTAGACAATAAAATGATAATGGGATGGTGAAAGCAAACAGTCCAAGTATGAAAGAAAACATAAGAGGCAGGGAAGAATTTGAGATCACATGGGTTGCATGTAAACATTAAATACATTTTTATTTTCCTTTATCATTCTCATTAATCTTTGCAGACCATGGCTAGTAGGCATTACTAGCAAAAGGTGTAGGAAGACGAGGAAGGATCATGATATCACTCATGATCTAAGGTCCAAATGACGTGCTCAACGTCCAATCAAAACACTTGTAATAGGCCAAACACCATGTGGCATAGCGGCATGCCAGTCACCTACTACCCTAACCTCCTGCGGTCTAGAGGCAGTCTCTGTCCTTCTACAATAATATTCTAAGGCGTGCCATGAAAGTCACCCACTCACATAAGTGCCCAGGATACGTGACAAAAGTAACCCTCGAGTTCCTTCCGTGATGTTAATGGCCAGCAAAAGAATACTAACCAACGAATAGAAATCCATGGTCCTAGTTTCCATATTCATTACTCTTTTGAAGGAGAATCCACCAAACTTATTTCACAAATATCTCCATCTAGGAGATCAAATCTATCACATTACCAAATATGAAATTTCCCTCCAAATATTCAAAAACTTATTATCTTGCTTATGAACATACACCTTCTGACAATTCGAATTACATTCATGAAAATCGTAATTTATAAGGAAAAGTGAAATTTCTTACCACCAATGTGCCTATATCAATTTGGGGTCCTCCGGAGCCTATTACATTGCAAATGATGTACATACACATATTCCGAAGCTTACATTTACATTTAAACAATTAAACATAATTTTCATAACAATTAAGTGGGGGAAAAGCATGCAAATTTTCCATTCAAGCTTGGGTGAATAGTGATAGCATCCATTTAGCGGATTCGGACGCCGCGAACAGGTCAAAACTTGTGAGATCGATCGTCCAGCCAATATATATGCATATTTGGGGATGGTGATTCATATTTTGGGGTCAATTTAACAAAATATGGGAGAAAAAAGTGGAAATCCTATTTTGAGCCAAGAGATTTGAACAACAAATTGGATAAATAACTACATATTCATTGATCACTAATCACGGGTTTTGTGATTTTCACATTTAGGGTGGGTATTAATACAACAATATCCGATAAAAATCAAGTAAAATTCAAAAGAGAATGAGAAATGAGAATGAGAATACTTGCCTCGACGCGTACTATAACTTTCTCAACTAGCTAGAGCTCAAAATCGAACCCGAGAAACTTCATTTGGCTGTTTCTCTCTCTTCTTTCTCCCTCTCTCTCTATCCATCCGAAGCTTCCCTCTGTTTTTCTTTTTCTCTTCCCCTCCCAAAGCTTCCTGATCTCCCTTTTTAATTTCCCCTTTCCCCTACTTTCATTGCTTTTATTATTATTATTATTATTATTATTATTATTATTATTATTATTATTATTATTATTATTATTATTATTATTATATATGTATATATATATATATATATATATATACATTTCGTTTTCTTTTGATCCCAAAACATAAATTGGTACTCGGATGGTCGAACGGGCACATCCCGGGAGCCGGGCCAATAATTCCAAATACTATCATATTTATTTAATTTTTGTCACACCCTAAATTCTCCAAATGTAAACAAATAAGTAAATAATTAATTATATAAATCAAGTTAAATCGAATAGAAATATTTTGGATATTACAAAAGTATATGAGTGTACTTGCCTCGACCCAATCTACAACTTTTCTAACTAACTCTAAGTCGGATTCAATCTCAGGAGCCTTGATTTTCTCCTTCTCTCTCTTATCCTTCACATTCTCTCCCCTCTCTTCGAACCTTTTGAAATAACACATGAAAAACCCTGATGCATTTTTATAATCAGACTTGCGCGAGTCAAGTGCTAGTCGAGCACCAACATACCCGAAGAGCACACTCGGGGACCCATCGAGTGATCGATTCTGTTAAATGCACCTCGGGCACATTCAAGCACGCCTCGGGTGTGGCCATTCTTCCAAATGCACTTTTGGTGTGCCTCGGGTGCCACTTGAGCGCCGGGCCCCCCGACTCCTCTTTTTGCTTTCAATGCTCATTTTTTGTAAACACTTAAGCCTAATCTTAATTGTATTAACTTAAGTACCTCCTAATTACTATGGTTCAAAATCCAGAATTTTAAAAATATCACAATTAAGAATAAGTAACTGTTGTTGCGAATTAATGATCTCTTTGATTAATTACAATGAACTCATATGTTCTCAAAGATTGATCTTCAGTCAGTATACCATTAGCTTCAGATCAAGAAAGAGGATGTGGCAAAAACAGCATTTCGGATGAGATATGGCCATTATGAATTTCTTGTGATATCGTTCGGATTGACGAATGCTCCTACTATATTAATGGATTTGATAAATTAGGTTTTTCAGCCATATTTGGATAATTTTGTTGTGGTTTTCGTCGATGACATCCTTGTTTATTCAAAGAGTTGTGTAGAGCACAAGAAGCATTTGAAGACCATGATCTAGACCCTTAGGGAGCATAAGCTATTTAAGAAGCATCTGCGTAGAGCACGAGAAGCATTTCAGGACCATGCTCCAAACCCTTAGGGAGCATAAGTTATTTGTGAAGCTAAAGAAGTGCTAGTTTTTGCTTAAGGAAGTTGTATTTTTGGGCCACATCATTTCTAATGGAGGTGTCTCGGTAGACCCGATGAAGATTGAAGCCGTGATTAATTGGAGTCAACTAACGACGGTGATGCAGGTTCGTAGTTTCTTGGATATTATCACCAATTTGTAGAGAATTTCTCTCATGTTGCTTTCCCGCTTACCCAATTGACGAATAAGAAAGTTATATTTGAATGGATAAAAGAGTATGATAGGAGTTTTTAGGAGTTAAATGATAGGTTGACTTCTACACCGATTGTGACTATTCTCGACAGTTCTGGTGGTTTTGAAGTGTACTGTGATACTTCCAAGATTGGACTTAGTTCTGTTTCAATGCAAAACGGGAAGGTGGTTGCTTATGGCTCTAGACAGTTGAAGATTCATGAGAAGAGTTATTCGACCCATGATTTGGAGCTAGCTGTTGTAGTGTTTGTGTTGAAGCTTTTGAGGCATTATTTGTATGGTGAGAAATTTTTGGTGTATTCTGATCATAAGAGCCTTAACTACTTATTTTCACAGAAAGAGTTGAACATGAGGCAACATAGGTCGATTGAGTTCCTAAAGGACTATGATTGTGAAATTCATTATCAGCTGGAAAAGCTAGTGTGGTTGCAGATGCCCTTAGTCTCGGTCCAATTTTGTAGCGAGGTTACAGATCAAACAAATGGAGATGCTAGATTATTTAAAGTTATGTAATATCCAATGATATGTTAAGGGTAATAGAATGATATTATCATTCTTGTAGGTGCAACCAGAGAACCTCTAGAAGATTAAAGTTGGGCAAGCGAATGATCCATTTTTTATGGATATTGTTAGAGATCTTGATCGAGACTCTCGGGTTGATTTTAATGTTTGTGCCAACAGAGTCTTGAGATTCTGAGATTGTGTGCTTGATGACAAGGAGCTGAAGGAAGAGATCATGAAAGAGGCTCATCGAACCAGGTACACTATCCACCCTGGAATTCACAAGATGTACCGGGACTTGAAAAAGATATTCTGGTGGAGGATATGTGGAGAGAGATTGTGGCTTTTGTTGGTAGATGCCTTATCTATCAACAGCTAACAAAATTAGCTAATTTCTAAGCCATTTGGACAACGTATTCTCGTGATTGCTTGGCGCAGTTGTATATCAATGAGATTGTTAGGCTTCATGGAATGCCATAATTTATTGTGTCCGATCGTTATCCACATTTTGTCTCTAAATTTTGAGAAAGTTTTCTTCGAGAATTAGGGACGAACTTGAAGTTTAGGATGGATTACCATCCTTAGATCGATGGCAAGTCAGAGTGGACCATCCAGATTTTAAAGGATATACTTAGAGCATCGGTGATGGAGTTGAAGAGAAATTGGGATGATCACCTAGCATTAGTAGATTTTACTTACAATAATAGTTTTCATAATAGTATTGGCATGGCTCCATTTGAAGTATTGTACGGTCAAAGTGCCGATCTCCTGTCAATTGGGAGGAGACAGGACATAGATGACTTTTGGGGCCTGATGTGATTTGGGAGATGTTGGAGAAAAATTCAGTAATTTTTGAAAAGCTGAAAATGACTCAGAGCCGATAGAAAAGTTATGCTAACCGGAGGAAATCAGAGCTTAAATTTGAGGTTGGTGACTTTATTTGCCTTAAAGTATCACCATTGAAGGGAATCACTATGTTTGGTATTAAAGGAAAATTGAAGTTGCATTTCATAAGACCCTTCGAGATTTTAGAGAAGGTCGAAGAGATGGTGTATCGATTAGTGCTACCACCAAACTTCGCTGATGTGCATAATGTTTTTTATGTCTCAATGTTGAGGAAGTACGTTCATGATCTGATGAACGTCATCGATTATGGTCTCTTAGCTATCATTTACCCAAAAAAAAATGGTCTCTTAGCTATCAATGAATATTTATCTTATTTAGAGGAGTCAGTACAGATTTTGAATCGAAGAGATCAGATTTTGTGCTCAAAGACCATCCCTTTTGTGAAGATTTTGTGGAGGAACCACTCTTGTGAGGAAGCGACGTGGGAAAGGGAGGATGAGATTCAAGAGAAATATCCCCATTTATTTCAAGGTATGTGTGTTTGTTAATTTCTCTGATTCATTAATTTTGAGGATGAAATTTTCTAAGTGGGAGAGAGTTGTGAGATTCCAATTTTTAAAATATCAAAATTAGAAATAATTAAGTTAATATAATCAAAATTAGACTTAATGTATGCAAAAATTTAAGTTTCGAATGCGAATTTGGGTAGTGGAGGAGGACTCGTTGGGCACCCGAGGCAGCACCGGGGGCACCTATTCTAATAGGTAGATGCCTACCAGCCGCTCGAGTGCTGGCAAGAGGCACTAAATCAAGATCATACACGCCCAAAGGGCGACTGGCTGTGCACTTGAGCACCAGTTCCAACGCATGCGTGCTTGAAGCTCGGGCTAATTAGGGCTCGAGCACCAATCTCTTTATTTAAATGCGCATGAGATTTCTCTCCATCTTTTATGCATAGGCCAAAGAGAGTGGAGAGAGAGAGAGCACGGAGAAGAAGAGAGAGAAGGAGGAGATCGAGGCATCAAGTCCTTGTCCAACTTAGAGCTAGTTAAAGAAGTTGTCAATTTGGTCGAGGCAAGTTCATCCATATACTTTTCTTTCTCTTGTTACACTTTTTGTTCCATTCTCTTTGGATTTTTTTGTTCAAATGCCAGTCTAAGCTTATATTTTGTAAAATCCTTGTCTTGAGTATGATTATTTATTGATTTGGTGTCCAATTTGGTAGTTTTACGCGGTATTGTGTACGTCGCAGAAAACCCTTACCCGCGCTCCGTCATTTTTACTTGTTTATTTTTTGGTTTTTGTTTGATTTGGCTTTAGAAAATTGGAACCCTAGCTTATGAACATGATTATTTAGAATTTATTCACATGTATTTTGTATATGTTATTTTGTATGTCCTAGAAATTATGTTTGTAAGGTACCGATTTTCAAGAGATGATAATTAGGTGTAATTAAATTAAAATAAGTGAATCAAGGCCCTAGATCACGGAATAAATTGGATCGAGAGGTCCAAAGACACGAATTTGGGAGAATCAGGAACCGGTGTTATAAACCTCAAAATATCAATTAGTATATAAGATTCGGCTTTAAATTTATGGTAACCGCGATATATTGAATTAAGAAAACAAAAATTAGGCTTAAGATATGTAGGAACCTTAAAGTCGGAGGCGAAACCGGGTAGCCGCCTGTTGGATGGTGCATCTAGCAAGTGCCATTTCCATGGACCCTGCGCCCGGGGCGGGCGCTGAATCCAATGTGCGGTGCCTTCTGCCCATCGGGCTGGCGCACGAGGATTAAAATCAGAGAGGGTTTTCTATCGGGGCCAGCTACGGCATTTTCCCACGGGTAGAGAGAGAGGGAGGGAGAAGTGAGAGAAGGTGGAGAACAAAGCTCCTGAGTCGATTTCGAGCTCGAGCTACTTGGAGAAGTGGTAGATTAGATCGAAGTAAGTGCATCCATACCCTCATCTTTTATTTTCTTGCACCTTTGTTTCATTTTCATCGAGTATTATCGTTTTGATATCCAATTAAATTTATATTTCGTGATAATCATGACTCTAGCATGCATATACATGAATTTCATTTCCAATGTCATCGATTTTAACCAGTTTTTGCACTGAAACCCTAACCCCGTGCTTAGATGATTTCGGGCTCTAAGTTTTTGGGCTTTTGCAATAATTTGCTCTAGGATATCATTACCCATATCCTGTATATGTTAACTTACCAATTGAATATCCAATTTGATGGTTTTATGTGAAACTCCATTTGTCAGAACCCTAAGATACGCCCGGATCACATTTAACCAATTATTTCAAGTCTTATGCATGATTTGGCTTTAATTATGATTTACCCATACCTTAAATAAGAATACCTATTGGTTGGGTGATCGATTTCAAAGTTTTGATCCATTTGGCGCGTCTGGGAGCCCTAATCGGTGCATTGGCACTGTTCATCCAAAATTAATTGCGGCTTTTGCATAATCCCATCTTGTTAAATTGGTAATTAATCATATGAATTGTAAATGCTCAATTATATATTCCATGGATTATGTAATGTGTATTTGTGACGGAATTATCGTCCGGAAGATTCAAAGTCATGTTTGACCCAATGTGGTAGGAATTTTCTAATCGTTCCAAAATGTCATGTTAAATTGTATATATACTTAAAGTCATGTAAAGACTTAAACCCAAAAGAAATATGAAAATTAGGAAGGTATATGGAGGGAATGCGATAGCTTATTATATGAATGATTCGTTCTCCTGGTGTGAGAACTATGTGAAAGAAGTTTGGTGGATTTTCCCTTAAAAATTAAGAAATCATGAAATAAGGACCACGGATTTATGTTTAGATAGTAGTATCCCCTAGCATGTCATTGATATTATAGCGGAGACTCAAGAATTACCCTGACCGTGCATCCTTGTCGCTTATTGGTGCGGGTGATGTCCTTGGCACGCCTTAGGATACTATTGTGGAAGAACGAGGACTACATCTAGGCCCTGGGGGACATGGGGGCATATGTGATGACCCGGTATATTTGGATTATAAATATACCCTTGCCATGGAGTGTTGAATTACGTAGTTATGTGCTTTAGAATGTGTGGGAGCATACATATTCCTTTCGTCGTTCTCTTGCATCATTAGCTAGTACAACCTTCTGGCACTGGTCCACAAACATAAAAGGAATTTATGCATAATATGGAATTGCCAATAAAAGAAAGATAAAATATCAAAAGTTGCTCATATTCCGAGAATGCATTTCTCACATTCCATCTTATGCATTCTACATCTCTTTTCCTGTCCCATTTGTTTATATTACATTTTATCTTTATTTATATTACATTTGATTTAGCTTTTTGGCTCATTAAAGGAAGCCGTGAGAATGAAAGCCCATTGGTTTTGGAAGTTAGTGTGAAATTAGGATAGATTGAAGGTTTAAATGTTATGATTTTGTACCAACGTTATAAAGTTTATCGTACGCGGATAAAGCTGATGTGAAGATAATTACAAGGGAGAAGTCGGAATAATCAAATCAGGAAGAGAGGAGAAGAAAAGGCTTATAAAAGGAAATGATTTTCATAAAGAAAGGGGGCTTTTTTCTTTCAAAAAAGAGAAAGGACAAGCGAATAAAAGAAAAACGTTGTGATGCCTAAATTCAAGACTTCTATAATTCACTGCTTGATTTATTCTTTCATGATCTCAGAACGAATGTTTTCTTTAGATCTTGAATCTAGAGTCGCATCATTGGCACCGTGCTGTGGGAATCCGAACAAAAGCCATTTCTCCCATTCCATTTTCTAAAAAATGGTGAATACGAGATCGAACTAATATTCCAACAAGGGATGATACTACTATCAATAATCCACTCTTGCTGTCATTCAAATGGAGAGTCGACAAGAAGAGATGATGCGAACATTTAACACTCGGATGGACAACATGACAGAAGCAATTCACAATCTTTGTGCTCAGTGTAAACCTACTAATCCTATCGTCACGCCAGCCAAAGTCAACAAAAGAAGGAATCATAAAAGAAAATATACCACCCACCAAGCAGAAATTCAAGAACAAGTGGCTTCGAGTAATGTAGGAAGCCGATCTCAACTGGAAGGTCGATCTCAATTGAGAGGCCGATCTCAATTAAGAGGCCGATCTCATTTCGAAGGCCAATCTCAATTAAGAGGCCGATCTCACCAAGAGGGCCAATCTCGATTGAGAACTCAATCTCAACTAGAAGGACGATTAGGACCTGTCCCAAAAAATCAAAGTCAGGATCATCAAAATACACGATGCTCTCAAAGGGGTGAAAGACCACGTGATCATGAAGCTGTTTCCTGTAACAGGCATATAGAACGAGAAAATTTTCGACCAGCTCAGCGAGAGATACAACCAGTGGAACTAAAAATATATCTCAATGCAAAGAGATCTGCTGTTCCTCATATGGAAGAAAAGGTAGAGAAAATTTGGAAACATATGTTTGGAGGAAACACCGAAGAACGCCCAATAAGCTTGCATGGATCACAATTTACGATGGAAATTCGAACGAGACCACTCCCACATAAATTTAAAATGCCGACTTTGGATGCTTATGACGGGAGCACTGATCCTATGGACCATCTGGATCATTTCAGAACCCTTCTGAGTTTCCAAGGACTAGATGAAATGACCATGTGCCAATGTTTTCCGATAACTCTCAAAGGAGATGCTCGAATCTGGTTCTACCGATTATAGCCAAATTCAATTCAATCGTTTGAAGAATTGGCCGACAATTTTTGACCCTTTCGCTTGTGGAAAAGAATTGAAAAACAACCACGGCATCTCGCCAAAAGGATAAAGCAAGGGTCAAATGAAAGCCTAAAAGTTTCTTAGTTCGAGTTCATCAAGAAGCCCGGCAAATCCCGCGTCGATGAAGTAAAGTTGAATACTTTTATATCAACTTTGGAGCCAGGAGAATTCTTCAAACACCTAGCGCACAGAGATCCAAAAACCTTTCGTGAAGCGGAAACGATAACTCGAGCATACATCGCCGCAGAAGAAGCTAATGAAGCAAAAAAGCCATTGTCGCTGGACAACAATCAGCGAAGACCACCGAATGGAAAGAAAGGAGACAACAACCATGCTTATTCACAAGAAAGGAAACAATCAAGGACAGGATCTGGATTTGCTAGGGAATTTAAGCCTTTAAATCTAACTCCCCTGAATGAATCCCGACCGAATATTCTCATGCAAATAAGGGGTGAAAAATTCCTTAAATGGCCCAAGCCACCCAAAAATCCAGAAGCTGGAGATCAGACAAAGTTTTGTCATTATCATCGCTCACCAGGACATAGTACTGAAGAATGCCGAACTTTGCAGAAGGAGATAGAAGAACTCATCCGAAGAGGGCATCTAAAAAAATTTCTGAAAGATTCCGAAAGAAATGCTGCTGAAATAACGGAAGAAAGTCAACAACAAGCGCCAAAAAACCGAGTTGCTGCTGGCGTGGTCAATATGATAACTAGCAAGTCATCAAGAGTACATCACGATCGGCTTGAGAATGATATGAAGGCTAAAAATCAAAAAGTGAGATTGAAGACGATATTATTCGTTTTGATAGGGGGAAGATATGAAGCATGTACAATATCCTCACTCCGATCCTCTTGTTGTATCAATGCTTGTTTGAGATGGTAAAGTTGACTACCAACCGAAACGGGTTTTCATAGATAATGGAAGTTGAGTAATTTGCTTTACTTGATGCCTTTATTAAATTAGAATTAAAAAGAACCAATTTAAAAACAGCTGAAGGGCCTCTTTATGGATTAGATAATGAACCGGTTCAAGTACAAGGAACCATTGAGTTAGAAGTAACTGGGAACGCATTCCCCGAGTAGCATCACGTAAACTATCATTCTTGGTAGTTGATTTACCATCGATTTACAACGCTATATTGGGACCTTGCTTATCAGCCTTTGGAATAGTAACATCCATACCTCATTTGAAGATGAAATTCTTAACCTCTTGTGGCGTTGGTGAAGTCCTAGGAGATCAAATAATTAGCCGATCCTGTTATCTTTCCCAAATCAGTCAAATAACTCCAAACGAACCAATCGAAGATCTTGATTATCGGGATGAAATTTCCTTACAGCAGGCCCAATCTGGAGAAACAACCGATCAAGTTCTCCTTGACCCTATTAATCCAGACAAGTTTGCGCTAATAGGGTCTTCCCTCTCTGAGCCGACTCGTGATCGATTAATAAAATTTCTTTGAAAAAATTCGGATATATTTGCTTGGTCGCCCGCAGATATGCCAGGAATCCCAGCTGATATGATGGTACACAAACTAGGTCTGGATCCCAGTCATAAACCGATCAGACAAAAGCGAAGAAATCATTCTGTCGAAAAACTAATTGCCATTAGAGAGGAAGTGAAAAAGCTTTTAGACGCTGGTTTTATTCGGGAAGTTCAATATCCAGATTGGCTTTCTAATGTGGTTCTCGTGAAGAAAAATAATGGGAAATGGCGAATGTGTGTAGACTTCACTAATGTGAATAAAGCATGTCCAAAGGACAGTTTTCCACTGCCAAGAATAGATTTATTAGTGGATTCAACATCAGGACACGAATTGTTAAGTTTTATGGATGCTTACTCAGGAGACAATCAAATCCGGATGAGTCCTGAAGATGAAGAACTTACCTCTTTCATGACAGATCAAGGAACTTACTATTACAAGGTTATGCTGTTCGGCCTAAAAAACGTCGGGGCCACTTACCAACGGCTTGTGAATAAAATGTTTGAAGGACAGATCGGCAAAAATATGGAAGTCTATGTTGATGATATGCTTGTTAAAAGCAAAACTGCTGGGGATCATGTGGACGATCTTAACGAAGCATTTAAGATACTCCGAAAATATCAAATGAAGTTAAATCCAACCAAATGCGCTTTCGAAGTTTCCTCTGGGAAATTTCTTGGCTTCATTGTATCCAGACGAGGAATTGAAGCCAACCCTAAAAAAGATAAAGGCGATTATTGAAATGAACCCTCCACAAACGGTTAAGGAAGTTCAAAGGCTCACGGGGAAGGTTAGCATCACTCTTCGATTCTGTCCAAGTCGTGAGAAAAATATTTACCTTTTTTTCAAAGCCTTAAGAGGAACCAAGACCAAGGGATTTGTTTGGTCCTCGATTGTCAAAAGGCTTTTCAAGAGTTAAAAGAATACTTATCTAGTCCTCCCAAGAGGAGAAGAATTATTTTTGTACCTAGCTGTCTCATCTGTGGCAATCAGTTCGGTCCTAGTTCGGCAAGAAGTAAATATACAACAACCGATCTATTATGTAACCAAAATCCTGGCCGACGAAGAAACTCGATATACGCATGCTGAAAAGATTGCTTTGGCTCTTATTTATTCGGCAAGAAAATCGTGCCCTTACTTTCAAGCGCATAAAATCATTTTTTTGACCGATACCTTTAAAAATGATTTTGCAAAGGCCGGATATGTCAGGACGAGTGGTGAAATGGGCAATTGAACTAAGTGAATTTGATATAGAATATAGACCAATATCGGTTATAAAAGGACAAGGGTTAGCCGACTTTGTTGTTGAAAGCGTGAAGTGATCCAAATCGATCAAGAAAATCTTGAAAACCAAACGGAACTGATTTGGTTATTACATGTAGATGGATCATCAATGCAATCGGCAATGGAGCTGGAGTGGTCTAAAGACTCGAAGGAACAGAGAGATGTTATTCGCTAAGAGACGCATTCCCGTGCAACTAATAACATTCGAGAATATGAAGCTTTGCTTGCTGGACTTGTTGGCTAAAGAATGCTCTGCAAAGAATATAATCGAATTGATCGTGAATCAGGTCCAAGGAAATTTTGAGGCCATAAAACGTGCCCTTAGCAAATTATCTTGCTAAGGTTAAAAATATGATGACAAATTTCAACAAAATGGAGATAGTTCATATTCCAAGGGAAGACAATGGAAAAGCCGATCATCTAGCAAAAGCTGCTGCAACTGAAAATCCCGAACAGTACTCAAAGATTATGCGTGAAATTTTGTCGACTCCAAGTATCAAAGAAGCCGAACATAAAGTCCTTCATCTAACTGGGAGAGAAAATTGGATATCTCCGTATTGGAAGTACCTCAAGGAGGGAGTTTTACCAGATAATCCAAAAGATAAAAAACGAATAAAAGAAAAATGTTGTGATGCCTAAATTCAAGACTTCTATAATTCATTGCTTGATTTATTCTTTCATGATCTCAGCAATGAATGTTTTTCTTTAGATCTTGAATCCAGAGTCGCATCGAATTGACAAGATAAGACCGAATCCAGATACCTAAGATTATGCAAATCTAACCTGGATAAAGCGAGCTCTCAAAGAGATTTCGTTCAGAGACATCCTTGAAACAGGAGTATTTGGACGATCAGGATGACTTCCAGGGGTTAGGATGTGAAGAAGAAGCAGGAGTGTTCATCCACTCTGGACAAACTCTATCTTGAACTCCGATCCAGATTTGTGGCACCTCGGAAAAGCAGATCTCCTCTTCGGGGACAGGTGGGTCGACAGTTGAGTTCGGATTTCGTCCAGATTTGTAGAAGGAATAGGGATATCCTCAGGGGGAACATCATAAGCAGTAATGATTCCTTGAGTCCGATCTTGAATATGGGCCGATCGAGAAGAACCACTGATCGTTAAAATATTTGAAGCTTCTTCAATTGTTGGTTCATTGCAAATTTCGGAGAGGAGGAGGAGACCGCCAAAGGAGGAATATTCCTATCCAACATCCGAACATTAGAAGTTGGATCGGTCACTTCCTCAAACTCCTTGTCTTGTGGGCACGAGACCATCCGAACATTAGAAGTTGGATCGGTCGGCCCCTCGACTCCTTGTCTTTGTGGACACGAAACACTAGAAGGTAAAACAGGTTTCTTTGTTAATTTTCTCATACCACCCATCCTCTCTGACATTGGAACGTCGAATCCAGTAGAAGAAGTGGTTGAACTTGACTGAATCATTCGACGTCGAGAGGTTGAACCCTTAGACTTAGATTGATGAATTTTTCTTTTACGTTTGGGAGTATAACTACTCGTTGCCGGAATCGCCAATAAAGGCTCCCATTTAGCCAACGTTAAAATCTCAGGCGACAGAAGACGTTCTTTGTCAGAAAATGAATTGATATTATCCCTAATTAAATCAGTGAATTGTCGAATCGATTTTTCCTCGTTATCTTCAAGTTTACGAAAAGATGACGGGGCGTTACCCCAATCACTGGAAAAATTCATATCAAAACTAGCCTTGAAAAGAAAAACCTATCTTTCCAACCTTTTACCGATTCATGAATAACACCACCAATGTGTTCAACTCGCGGGGCGTCCAAAGAAATCCAATCCCGGATTGACTAAATTTGAAAAGCACCTTCATTGCGATATTTAGAGTAAGCCCACGGCCGAAAGAAGATACAAAGATTACGAGAGGTACTGACAAAGTGTTAGCATGAAACCTGGCGATGGGGACTCCTAATTCCACGAAAATCTAGTGCAATTCCAATGCAAGAGGAATGCGTAAACCACTAGTCAAATGGGCTTCATAAATTGAAATATAGCCTTCAGGAGGAGCGCTAGCCCTATCATCCTCGGAGGGAACCAAGAAAGGTATGTCTTTGCTAATCTTGAATTTCGTATATATTGAATCGATGTCAACAGAGGAAAGAACCGATTTAAGAGACTGAACACGAAGAACTTGAATGCGAGGAGCCATGAGAAAATTTCGAATGAAGAAGCTGGATAAGGAAGTTGTAGAGAAGAAATTCGAAACAGCAAAGGAAGATAAAAAACCTTGTGGGAAATTTCAAATTAACATATTTTTTCAAAATCATCATTGGCGGTTAACTGACACCTTTGTCATAATGATTCACACGTGTCAAAGTCAGATTAGTTTACCCACTAGAGTAATTAATGGTTGTCCCATCCTTCGAAGAGCTAAATAAGAGTTTTTAAATGATCTTTCAAACGCAAGCTGGTTGAAAGCCGATTTCGATCCAGATCGGCAATTATTTAAAAAGCCGGTTTCAAGCGTAAGAAGGCTGAAAGCTGATTTCGATCCAGATCGGCAATTATTTGAAAAGCCGGTTTCAAGCGTAAGAAGGCTGAAGGCCGATTTCAGTCCAGATCGGTAAATATGATTTCAAGCGTAAGCAGGCTGAAAACCGATTTCGATCCAGATCGGCAATAATTTGAAAAGCCAGTTTCAAGGGTAAGCAAGTTGAAAGCCGATTTCAGTCCAGATCGGTAAATATGATTTCAAGGGTAAGCAAGTTGAAAGCCGATTTCAATCCAGATCGGCAAAAATTTCAAGCATAAACAGTGAAAGCGATTTCAATTGATTGGTAAAGACGTTTTCAAAAGCAAATGGCTGAAAGTCGATCTAGAATTACAATCAAGTTGGTTGAACATTTAAATTCGAATGAAATATTAGAAGAAGAACTCGAATGACCCTATCAGAAAGGACATATCGCCAGATTAAGAATTCTAACTGCGACATGGGGGACTAGTGATGGGTACAATTTGTATATGATTTACTTTTATGACCCATTAAAGGAAGCCCGTTGAAGAAAGCCCATTGGTTTTGGAGTTATTGCAATTAACACGTGAAGATATGGTTATGAGAGACGGTTGTACAACCGATGAACCAACTTGATAACGGATAAAGCCGATGAAGATAATTACAAGGGAGAAGAGCAGCAATCCGGAATGATCAAATCATGAAGAGAGGAGAAGAAAAGGCTTATAAAAGGAAATGATTTTCATAAAGAAAGGGGAGCTTTTTTCTTTCAAAAAAGAGAAATGACAAGCGAATAAAAGAAAAATGTTGTGATGCCTAAATTCAAGACTTCTATAATTCACTGCTTGATTTATTCTTTCATGATCTCAGCAATGAATGTTTTTCTTTAGATCTTGAATCCAGAGTCACATCAATTTATATTACATTTGTTGAGCTTTTGGCTCACTCTTACTACTTTTTTTTGTCTCCAGATGAGCATGAACTTATACCCGATAGGTAGGGTAGAGCTTTAGAAGTCTGCTAGGTGTGAAGATCTTGGAGGATAGATTGAAGGTTTAAATTTTATGATTTTGTACCTCGTTATAAAGTTTATCATACTATCTTGATGGTCATGTATACCATCGATGATGATATTGTGTATATAGTCTAGCTTATACTAGTATTTGATAGATATAGTTGCTTTCATAGGTTTATATGGTTTAACTATGTACCTAGTGACAACTTGTCTAAGCCGACGTCTTATCCAAAATTATGATGTCGGTGCCACATGTTATTAATTGTGATATTTGGATCCTATGTGATTTGTTTCGATTTATGGATGTGTCAGAGTTGATTTTAGATAGATTTTTATTATTGTACAGGATATTCTATGGGTCTGTATTTATTTGGTGGCCGTCTTTCTGTGGGAACTCTGTCAGAGGTTTGGTAGGTAACACGGTTCGTCACAGTTGGCATCGAAGAAAAAAATGTTTTAGGTTTGATTTGAATGTTATGTAAAAACTTAGGGTAGAACTAAGTTAGAAATTAGTGGGCATGTTGGGTTGTTTAGCTTACACTATCCTAGTTTGTATCTAATTGGTGAACTAACCCATATTATGCTCGTTCTAGGAAGTATACCGATAGCCGATCGTGCCGCCGAGGACAAGGGTTAGGGATGCTTGGATAGCATGATAAGTGAGACGGATAAGATGAAATCATGGGCTCGAGGTCCGGATGACTTAGATTCAATTTCTAGTGTTTGTGAATCCAATAATAATTAATTGTAATCAATATAATAATGATAAACTGTTTGAATTTTGGGTGACTCAGATTTTATAAAAGTTGAGATATTAATCCTATGAATTGAAATGATGTTTGCAGTGGCCCAATGCTCTGGAAGAAAAGAGATATTATAGAGTATCTTCAAGGGTATTCTTGTGAGGATCGGGTTACAAGAACAAAATAATTGGAGTAGATAGTTGGCCGTTTAGGAAAAGTTGACCGGCTGAATAGAATAGTTGACCAGAATAGATTGTTGGCCGTTTAGAAAGAGTTGATTTGCCGAATAGAATAGTTGACCGAAATAAATAGTTGGCCATTTAAGAAGAGTTGACCGGCCAAACAGGATAGTTGACCGGAGAAGATTGAAAAACAAGAATAAATTGTTGATCGGTTTAGGGAGTTGACTGGAAGATGCATGTTGGTCGGTTTTGGTTAGATATTTGGACTTTACCAGAGTAAGTAACTTACTCTCACCTGCTTCCAACAGCTTTGATAAATCAAGAACCTTCTAGACAAAGGATGTACTAGAGTAGGTGACTTACTCCTACCTACTCCCAACTGCTCCATTTTCATATAAATATTGGGTAGGAGAGAAAAGAGAAGGATTTTGGAGAAAAAGACACAAAGGAAAAGAAACAGGAGAGGAAGAACTTACAGGAGTAAAGAATTTTTTAGAACATGCTAAACCTAGTGTACACCAAGCTTCGTTTTTCCTTACCGATGCTTTTGCTATATCCATTCAAGTCATTATGAAACATTACATGTTTTCTAATCCCAGCATGACTTCATGAATAAGTTTGCATGATTAAAGTATGAATATTATGATTTGGTATGTCTCACATCCAAATTATGCTCTGAATATTTCAAGCCTATGTTCGAAAATAAAAATATGAATTTTGTTATGAATTATTTAAGATCACTAGACAACTTATCTAAAATTTAGATATTTGAAAATTAACGAATATTTGAATATGAGATGGCCTTAGAAGAATGATGAACCAAAGCTAAAGAAACAAGAACCAGAGTCTCTTAAATTAAGTAAAATCAGTAAGAAACTGAACCAAGGATTGTTCAGCAGATAATGTTCTCAGAGATGCCTTAGGATGTTACAGTGGTAATCGATGATAAGTCTATTCATAGAATGATTTGTGGTCCGCCTTCCTCGGGCCGTTACGATGGAAGATAAGAACCACGAATATATGATCATCTTGTCCTCAGGAAGTAAATAAGGAGGAATTCATGATGATATTTTCTTTAGACTAAAGCTAAGAATATGTGATCATCCTGTCCTCGGGATGTAATAAGGAGGAATTTTATGATGATGCTTTCTTCGGACAACTAGGGCCTTAGATTGTGTGGAGTGAACATAATCCATCATTGATTATTCACTCCCTTAGCTGGTAGGGTCTACTAGTCCGGATCCCTCAATATGATAAAGAAATTATTCTAAAAGACAAGAAATCGTATGCCGTTCCATGATTTTCAGCAAAGTATTAAGCATTAACTTCCGTTCTTTTTACTATGTGTCTGCAGCTTTTACTCCGACCTTTGCCACAAATTTTCTCCTATGCATGTCATGAATCTGGACCAAACAGGTCGATTAAACAATTAATTATAATTTTTAAAATTTAAAATCTAAAAAAAAATTAACCATTAATACTAAGTCCAAAAAATTCAAGTGTAACAAACTAAACACAAAAGATCCAACAAATTAAAAATTCACAGAGGACCTCATCAGACAACCGTCCGGACAAAAAAATATGACCAGCTCTACAATCATCGTCAGGGAGGTAATAATTTAACAAAAAATTATAATCAAATATAATATAATATCTGAACTGTCTCCAAAATATAACCACAGACCTATATTTGGCTAATTCCATAATCTGATCACATCAAATGCCAATTTAAATCATAACAAACAAAAACTCACCAAATCGGACGAATGGTTGAAGGTCGCATCCTAACTTCTATAATGCGTCTGAGCCTTCTACTCTAAAGGGAGAAAATAGAAAATGTAAGTCAAATACTTAACAAGTATCACATTTAGATAAAATGAGTATAATGAATCAGACGGAAGGTCAAATGGATGAAAATCTAGTCAAATTACAAAATAAATCTAAATAGCCAATATAACAAATCCAACAAAAATCCAAAATCCAGAATTTGAAATCCAATGGTAGTCTCGTATACAAATCAAATATCCAAATCTAAACAAATATCTAAATTTTGAAAACAGTTCTCGTCGGGACGTATATATATATATATATATAATGAAAATAGAGTGATCCGGACCAATTCCAAAGATGATGTCAATCCGAGACCAAATCAAAGTCCGAGACCAAGTCCAAATCCAAGGCCCAATCAGCTTGTGATTTGGGGTAAAATCTGATAGCCGGATGATCCAATAGTATGTGTAGAACCGAAACAGCATCACAACAAATATTTCAAAGGTCCGGATCAAAACATATAGTCAAAATCATTTGTACGAGACATACCAAACCCCGACTGTGGCAAAATCCGACGAATCTCAAATCCTAGTAAAAAATCCAATTCCAGTTCAAAATCCAACACAAATTAATGCAGAATACAAATTATGTACCAACTTAAGTTTTGATTATTTAAAGAATAACTTGAGGAACGGTTACACATAATCTCGGTAATCTTCGGCAAAATCAAATGCAAATTCGGCCAACATATATGGCCACCCATGTACTCTATACCCATGGGTAGGGTTGCTCACTATGTTTTACCATCCGCGACTTTGGGTGCATTCCTTAAGCTTATCAGATATATTAGGACGTCTGAATATATTCTAAGGTCAAGTGAAATTATCCAAATGGAAAGGGTCACTACTCCAAGCCTTTTCTACCTGCGAAAAGGGATTTCCAAATAACAAATATCTCCCCACTAGGAGCTAGCCAGAAAATCTAATATCCAAATCCAAATGTAGTGGCCATAATACGGCACATGCATGTGAAAATACACAACCTATACTAATTTTGTGCACATTTTTGTTACACATACTGATATAAATATACACAATATCTAATAAAATTTTCGAGCCTTCCGAAAAATATTAAATTTCTAAAATCATAAAACCTATATCCAAAACCTCCAAAATAAATCAATGAACAAAACATGCATGTCCAGATTAAACAGATCAGTAGGTAAAATTACATGCATGTTAGTAAAAATTTTTAACAGTGTCCAAAATATATCAAAAATTAAATCAGACAAAAAAGAGAGGTTACAAATACTTGCCTGGACCTCATACATCATAGATTTGAAAAAGGGATATCCCAAAGCGCCTGAATGGTACCTCTCTCTCTCCTGTCGGCCGAAGCCCGCGCATTGCCCCTTTCTTCCCTCTGTGTTGTTCTCCTACGCACTATTACTGCTACTTTTGTGGCTTGAGTGGCTGTCGCCGGCCTGCCGCCACCACACACGGCCGACACTGGCCTTCCCAGCATCACCACCGCACATTGTCGCTGCCGCCGTCGCCATAGCTCAGCCGCCTCCTCTATGTGTGCCGTTCTTTCTCTCTCCTCTTCGCGAGCTTCTGCCTCACGCCACAAATCATCCACGGCCAACGCAGGTCACCAGTGAGCCACCACAACCCATTGTCGACCACCGCTGCACCACCTCCACAAGCCATCGCCAGTAACATTGCCGACAACCGTCGTCGACCTCCTCGAAGGCTTCTCCTTACCGCACCTCCACCGACTCACTTCTAGCCGCCGTCTACCAAGCCCACTGCGCCGATGCTGCCGTCATCAGCCGCTCTATTCCTTCCTTTCCCTTCTCCTCCTTTGCATTGAACCATAGCCCCCCCTCACATTCTCTCTCCCTGATCCATCTGCTTCCAGTCTCTTCTTATCTTTTCATTTTCTTTTTTTTCGCTATATATATATGTATATAATGTTATAATAATAATATCATATATTATTATAATTTTCTATTTTAGATTTTCTTTTATTTCAAAATCTAAATCGATATTCGAGCGATAGTACGGATGCACCTTGGGCGCCAGCCCAACTGATCCAAATATCTTTCAAAATTTTTAAATATTTAATTAATTTTGTAACGTCCAAATTAATCAAAATCGTAATTAATATTAAATTAATTCGAATAAAAATCTGGGATATTACATTCTGCCCTCCTAACGAAAGTTTCGACCTCGAAATTTATGCCTCTCGATTTTAACCTCAATTATCCAACAATGAGGATATTCTTCAAACTTTGTCTTCACACTTCTCAATACACTTCCTTGATCAAATGATTTATCCAAATTCAAACCTCAACAAATAGGGATATTCTCCTGAAATCGTCATCGAGATCTCTTAACGCTTCTTCAACTAGAAGATTCCTCGAAAGCATAAACACCGATGGAAATATCTTTTTCCTCTATACTAGATCCATCCTATTTCAAAAATTAAAACCACAGCCTTATTCTAAAATACTTCTCGTTGATCAAAAACGATTTCAACCCAATCACATGCGAAGGATCATTCACATAAAACATATTGTATTCATTCATCAAATTAAGAAATAAGGTAAATCTGAAGGCCACTTCTTCAATTAGCTAATGACTTCGAATATCCTAATAATCTGCTACTTTAGACTACCATTCGATTTTAAGACTTAAAATTCTTCTCTCCAAGATACATCAAGAAACATCTGACCACTCTTCTTGAGCTTCCCATCAATTTGCAAAACCAATCTCCTACTTCAAGTATCCAATCAAATCTTGCGATCGATAGCCGTGAGTCCACACGCTTCCGCTGTGCCACTCTGATAGATCATCAATTTCAAATCAAATCAAAAGCCTCAAAATAGAAATACTTTTCAATCTTCTCATCTGGAAAATATGCCAACGACCAATCTCAAAAATGATATCCTAATAGACAAGCGATAGGCTGACTTCATCAGCTCATCATCATCTATCAGCTCGTTCTCGTCCAAATGGCCACCAAATCCTTTGCTGTTTGAAGCAGGGTCGAAACAAAATCTCAAAAATTTCTTCTTCTCAGCTTCTTCCTTTAGGAACAAGATCAATCATGCCACATGAGCCGAGATCGCGCGCTTCATATTTTGTCTGTTGACTTTGACTCGAAATCAAATTGCCATCAAACTCTCTCCATCTCACTAGGTGGAGAGTCTTTGACGTTCCCATCGAACTTGGATCACTCAAACTCAACCATGCTGACAATCTCATTTGTTCCCGAGGTTCTATCCAATCAACTTCCAAACTTTCATCTAATCAGTTGAAACTCAAAAGAGGGAATTCTTGAAACCATGCCGATTCTCGAACGTGCAATGAAAAGCAATTTATGCAGAATGTTTGAGATTGCCTGCTCGATCTGTTCCAACTTCAAGACAACTCGTCCAAAAAGGACATCACCACTAATCTTCATCAAAGCTTCTCCCAGATATAGGAGCTTCGCTCATAATCTAATCTTGAGAGCAAAGAGAGGAAATCCTTCTGGCCCTATCTTCATTCTGTCATCCTCGCCATAGCATCTTTAAACAAAATCCTCTAGATTGTGCCGCATTCCAGACTTATTTTAGATAAGACACCTGACGCGCAGAATCCTAAATTATTTAAATTTTTTGTAGAAGCATCACTTGGCGCTACCAATCCTTCTGATCCAATAGGGATCAACAAAACTTACGCCAACAATAATAATCCCTTTTTTAAATTACTGAAAATTTTTCTCGCAAATATCACTTTAATTAAATACCGACTACCTCTATTCTAAAAGCTCCAACGGCACTGCAATCCTTGAGAAATATTCAACGAAACTCCCATCCTAATCAACAAGATCCAAGAAACTCTATGTTCCCGAGATCTTAGCCGGTCTGTTCAAATTTGCTACTACTTCCATCTTCTTCAAATTTTCAAATGATACATTAAGAACCATATGAACCAAATTAACACCACAAAATATATAGCAGACTTCCCAATTAGATCTCATATTTCTCAATATTCTTCAAATAAATTAAAACATCATTAACAAAATCATCATAACTAACCCAAAAGTACCATCAAAACTTCGCAATGGTCACACCTTGACCTAAAAGCTATCCTATGCACATCCTCCAACTGAAACCTCAATTAAGGATACTTCGAGCACAACTCAATCTTAGAGAAAATCCAAATTTCTTCCAATGGATCTAGCAAATCCTCAATCCTTGAGAGCTTATACACATCCAATTCCAAAATAATCCAAATATAAATCCATTGATCCAACTTTATTCACCAGATAATATTGAAGTACTCCGCGCCAAGACACTTGGCCAAACAAAACCTTTCTCAAACAGATTTTACAATTGTTGTTTGAATTTTGTTAGTTCAAACAAGACTACCCCATACGGAGCCTTTGAAATAGATACAGATCAAAGCACAATATAAAAAATAAATTTGATCTCTTGATCCATGAGCAATCCAATTAAATCCTCTGGAAAAAATCTTCAACTACGGATGATCAAAATATCTTCAATGTTCACAAAATAACACCCAAATGTGACCATATATGCTAGATGAACTTAGCATCCATCTCTCAACAAAAGACTCGCTTGCAACACGGAAAATCAACCTTAAAACCTTCTTATGGATTCTTTCTTGAACTCGGATGACTTATATCATGAATGCAGAATGGAACAGACTTGCCGAAATAGTCTTCCATGACTGAGGATTTGGCTCTAACTTCATGAGCTGTATATGCAAACTCCTTTGCTGGAACCATTTGACTCCTATCTGGACATCAGGAATCTGGAAGCTTTACAAACTCAAATTTTAAGCAAGAAGACTTTGCTTCATCTGACTTTCTTTTAGCAGGTTTATCATTCAAGCTCTTACTCCAATACTTTGATTTCTTCTGGAAACACTTCTCTCGAAACTACTCCTACTTGATCAACAGGGCCTAGTTAAACTTCTGGCACCAACTGCTTCTAAATTAAATCCTAAATTCTACAGCTACTATCATGCTTCAACAAATCTTTCAAATTCTTTAACATCTTCCTGAGCATTGCTTTAGGAGACCAAATTTCGAGCTCTTTGTCCATTAATTCTTCAATAACGAATAAATTGCTGAGGTGACCATTTATCCTATCATAACGATGAGTGGAAATGGGCAATCCTATCTTGTTATAGCCATAGCTTCAAATCTCTACATGACCAGCATCTTCGCTGCCAACAAAATCAGACTTGCACTTTATTATCCTATCTTCTTGTAGAGATTGTCCATCAAAACTCTACAATTTCTCTGCGGAGAGAAACAAGTTGATTTGACTTGAGTTCTTCAACATTATCTGTGGCATTCAATATTGACAAGTCTTTATTTATCTCCACTTCCACCGCTTTACCTTCCTTCCACCAAAAATCACCTTCTTCCCCATGAGATTTCGAACCGACTAACCTTATCACCTAACCTTCTGTCGACCAAAATCTCCTTCTACCCCACGAGATTTTGGATTGGCACCATCCAATACCGCTACCTCTCTTCTAAAATGGCAAATACGAACAAAACATTCACATATATGCAAAAACACAATAACATTTTAATTCAACTGCTATATCAAACCATACATTACATCGCTCGTGCAACTCAACATGATCAAGTGATTATCCTTCCAATCTAAATCCAAACCTCCACAACTCGCCCTTCTAATTCGAAACCAAGTCTCAACAACTAAAATTTTCTACCATTTGTCAAAGACAATACTTATCACGTCCCAAAGTTTAGTCCATTATTTATCCAAAATGACCAAAAGTAACTCTCCTTACGACTTTTCTATGATACCAGTTATGTCATGAATCCGAACGAAGCAGGTCGATTAAATAATTAATTATAATTTCTAAAATTAAAAATTTTAAAGAAATTTAACCAATAATACTAAGTCCTAAAAATCCATGTGTGACAAACTAAACACACAAGATACAACAAATTAAAAATTCATACTGAACCTCATCGAACAACCGTCCGAACAAAAAAAATATGACCTTCTCTACAATCATCATACGGGAGGTAATTCTACAATCATCATACGGGAGGTAATAATTTAACTAAAAATTATAATCAAACAAAATATAACATCCAAACTGTCCCCAAAATATAACCATGGGCCTATATCTGGCCAATTCCATAACCTGATTGTATCAAATGCCAATTTAAATCATAACAAACTAAAACTTACCAAATCGGACAAAAATCTGAAGGTCGTGTCCTATCTCCTATAATGCGTCCGAGCCTTCTACTCTGAAGGGACAAAATAAAAACATGAGCCAAATGCCCAACAAGTATCATATTTAGACAAAATTAGTACAATGAATCAGAGAGAAGGTCAAATGGATGAAAATCAAATCAAATTACAGAAGAAATTCAAATCGCTGATATAACAAGTCCAATAAAAATCTAAAATGTAGAATTCGAAATCCAATGGTAGTCTCGTACACAAATCAAATATCCAAATCTAAACAAATGTCTAAATTTTGAAAATAGTTCTCGTCGGGACGTATATATATATAACCAAAATAGAGGTGATCCGGACCAATTCCAAAGATGATGTCGATCCGAGTCCAAATCCAAGTCTGAGACCAAGTCTAAATCCAAGGCCCGATTAGCTTGTGATTTGGGATAGAATCCGATAGTCGGATGATCCAGTAGCATGCATAGAAGCTAAAGCAGTATCACAATAAATATTCTAAAGGTCCGGATCAAAATATATAGTTAAAATCATTTGTACGAGATATACCAAGCCCCAACTGTGGGCAAGATCGGCGAATCTCAAATCGTAGTCCAAAATCCAAGTCCAATTCAAAATCCAATACAAATCAATGCAAAAATACAAATTATGTACCAACTTAAGTTTTAATTATTTAAAGACTCACTTGAGAAAGGGTTACACATAATCTCCGTAACCTTAGGCAAAATCAAATGCAAATTAAGCCAACATATATGGCCACCCATATACTCTATACCCATGGGTAAGGTTGCTCACTATGTTTTGCCACCCATGGATTTGGGTGCATTTCTTAAGTTTTTTTTTGGTAAGTAATTATTGCATAAAATTTTAAAAAAAATGTACAAAAAATATGTTCATAACCAAGTGTTTTACCGACTTGGAGAAGGAACACAAAACAGGGGAGACTACTGGAGGAAAGGGATTTACAAAAATAGTGTATTTATTAAGCTTGTTAGATATATTAGGACGTCCTAATATATTTTAAGATCAAGTCAAATTATCCTAATGGGAAAGGTCACTACTCTAAGCCTTTCCTACTGGAGGAAAGGAATTTTTAAATAACAAATATCTCCCCGTCGGGAGCTAGCCAGAAAATCCAACATCAAAATCCAAATGTAGTGACCACAATCCGGCACGTGCACATGAAAATACACGGCCTATGCTAGTTTCGTGCATATTTTTGTTACACATACTGATATAAATATACACAGTGTTCAATAAATTTTTCATGCTTTTAGAAAAATATTAAATTTCTAAAATCATAAAACCTATATCCAAAACCTCCAAAATAAATTAATGAACTAAACATGCATGTCCAAATTAAACAGATCAGGTAGATAAAATTTCATGCATATTAGTAAAAATTTCAAACAGTATCCAAAATATATAAAAAATTAAATCAGATAAAAGAAGGGGTTTACAAATACTTGTCTGGACCTCATACTTTGCAAATTTTAAGAAAGGATGTCCCGAAGTACTCGAACGGTACCTCTCTCTCCGACTGACCGAGGCCTGCGCGCTACCCCTTTCTTCCCTCTGTGTTGTTCTCCCACACACTGTTGCCGCTACCATTGTTGGTTACGTGGCAGTCGCCGGCCTGCCGCCACCATGCACGGCCAACACTGGACTTCCCAACATCACCACCGCACACCGTCGCCGTCACCACAGCTCAGTTGCCCCCTCTCTACGTGTGTTGTTTTCTCTCTCTCCTCTTTGCACGCTTCTGCCTCATGCCATAGCTCATCAATGGCCAACACAGGTCACCGGCGAGCCACCACAACCCGTTGTCGACCACTGCCGCACCACCTCCACATGCCGTCGCCGATAACGTTGCCGACAATTGCCGTCGACCTCCTGGAAGGCTTCTCCTCACCGCACCTCCACCGATTCACTTCTAGCCACCATCGACCAAGCCCACCGCGTCGACTTCACCGATGCTGCCATCGCCAGCTGCCCTCTTCCTTCCTCTCCCTTCTCCTTCACGTCAAACCCTAGCCTCCTCACATTCTCTCTCCCCGATCAATCTGTTCCCAATCTCTTCTTATCTCTTCATTTTCTATTTTTTTCATTATATATATATATATATATATATATATATATATATATATTATTAATATTATTCCAATATCCAAATCGATATTCAGACGATAGTACGGACACACCTTGGGTGCCAGCCTACCTGATCAAATATCCTCCAAAATTTTTAAATATTTAATTAATTTTGTAACGTCAAAATTTCTCAAAATCACAATTAATCCGAATGAAAATTTAGGATATTACAATACACTTACATCGTTATATGCTTCTATTATCCACATGCATGTTTTATATATATATGTTTTATATGAACGAGTTTGTACATCCAGACAGATCTCTTTAGGCCGTCAAAGAGAGAAGCTCTCCCTTCTCTCTTGTATTCAAATTTTTAAATTTTATAAAGGTGGTTTTTGGTCGATTATTGCTAGTGCCAGCAAGACCAGCTCCCTAGAGGCCTCGGCAACTCGTTCCCTTTTGTTCCCTCCATCCTTTCTTCCCGTTTCAAGCTCTTCAGAAGTAGGCTCAATGGATTCAAAGGACCATCCCTCTAGTTCGTTCCCCCTTTGCTGTGAACGGCCCCGATGTGGTCTCCTATCCCTGATGCTTCTTTCCTCGAAAGCACAAAGAGGCTGAAACTGGGCTTTGGTCCTCCGTCGATGAATACCGTGTCTCCCCCTATGCTATCTTGTGTTCAGGCAGATGGTCTTCGCACTACGACGCCGAACGTAGGTACTTTTCTCCTTCCTTCATCTAGTTCTAGGAATGCTTCCTCTGGTCCAAATACTTGCCTTCCCTAGTCTTTCTGGGCTAATTTAATCAAGAATGGGTCTATGGATGTGATTGGGAAGATACAATTCTTCCCTCCACAAAGTTTTGAAGGAGACACAGCATTCATTTTCCCTCCCCCTGATGTTGTTTAACAAGGGGAATTGGTTTGGGGATATACTCCCATTGGATATTTTTATGGGAAGCTAGTGAGATCCTGATCCCAAAACGTGATGATTATGGGATAATTATATGGATGAAAATCATATTTGCGTTTAAGTATAATGAAAAATTTTGTTCCAAAGCAAAAAAGGATAAAAAAGGTCAAGGGGAGGACCAGCGCTTACTGTGTGCTTGAGCACACAACAATGCACAATTTTGCGAGTGTGGTGCCTAGGGGGTGCCCGAGGTGAAGCCGGGAGCATGGTGGCCTATGTGGCTAGCGCTTGAGCACCAGTTGACGTGCCTTTTGGCAAAAGGCGCGCTTGAGGAGCGCTCGAGTGCCCGGATAGATATAAAAGGGCCACGCGTGATTTCTTTGGCATTTCGGCCGATTGTAGTGCAGAGTAGAAGGAGAAAAGAGAGAAAAGAGAAGGAGAGGAAGAAATTCGCACGTTTCACTCTGATCCGGGTAAAAACAACGGAAGATCAAACTCAGGCAAGTATATTTTGGATATTGTATACTATTTTTACAGTGTTTTAATATCTCAATGTTGTCGTTTATGCTTTGAATCTCTTACTCTTCGATATTTGACATGAATAATGCATGAATCTCATGACTTTAGGACTAAAGTTCTTGTTTATGTATATAAACTGTGATCGATAGCTCCGATTTCATGATTTGGCTCACGATTTGCCTCCGTTTCATGTCCGGACCATATATTGTAAACCCTAGCTCGAAAATTGGGGTTTTTGTGTTTAAATGGAAGATTTTGTATAGGTATTGGAATTATAGCATCGATTTCATGAATAATCCTGTGTTTGGTGTCTGATTTAAGTCCGAAAATTTTGTATCAAACCTTAGAACGAAAATTTGAGAAATTTTCTTGAAAACTTGGAATTTTAATGATTTAAACGTAAAATCATTTCCTGTAATGTTTATTGAATGATTTGTATTTGAAAACTCTGTATGGAACTGTATTATCGAAACTGTGGAAGCCTCGAGAAACTGTATTATCAAACTATGGAAGTATTATCGAACTATCAAAACCTTTGAAATCATCTAAAAGAGTAATTGGATGAAACGTGGACTTGGTCTTGAATATGATGATTTCTATTATGGAATTTCGAACAAATGCATCAAATTAAGCTAGTCAGTAAGAAGAACGGACCCAGAACTATTGAACAGTTAGAAAAGATTCTCCGGCATACCTTATAATGTTATAGTTATAGTAATCGAGAATATTATCCAACCATCGAACTATCGAAATGAGATGTACACCATCGAACTATCAACATTTGATTGTGTGAATTGAACACAATATTCCCTCGATTATTAGTTCCTCGGCTAGTAGAGTATACTAGATGGGTCCCTAGAATATTGAGCATAGAACTTCTGAGAAACAAATGAGCCTTGAAACTGTCTCATAGATTTCAGCACGTGTTTAAATAGAAATATGCTTCCTTCCTATTTTCCATTAATGCTTCTATTCTTTTGATTATTGCAATTTCTATTCTAGTATAGTTATGCTTTATAGAAAAGTATGAATTCTGATTTATTGAAACCTATTCATATGAATGCTCCATTTTTTTCATATTATCGTGGTATTCTATCTTGTCGAATATATGTTCTGTATAAAAGCATTACGTTCTACATATTTTGGTACCTTATTGAGATTTGGCTCATTTTTTGCTGTTTTTCCCTCTAGATAAGACCGTAGAACTGGTACTAGGTGAGAGAGAGTAAATTGGAAGTTTAGTCTAAAGACCTGAAGTATTTTGGAGACTTCGAAAAGAAACAGTTTGAATGTAAATACTGGATTTAATATATGAAATGTATGTGATGCATGTGATGAAACAGAAAATATGCTTCTGCAAGTTTAGATAATTTATTCTGCTATATGTTTTCTGGATTTTGTATAGGTCCTAGACGACATCTCGTATATATTTCTAATTTAGTGTATAAGATTATATTAAAGCCATGGATGGATATGGCCTTGTAATCCTGTGTATATGTATTGTGGGAACACTTGTGGCTTTTGGATAGTTGTGTACTTGTACAGGTTATAATATGTAGGATATATATCTGAATTTTTGTCCAGTTTTAAATAAAACTCTGCCAAAATTTTTACAAAATTTAAGGTTTTAAATTTATGATTTCTGTTCTAAACCTGTCTGACGGGAGATCCTATAGGAATTAGGATCCATTCCGTCACAATTGGTATCAGGGAAAACGAGATGCCTTAGGAATGATCTGAATCGTATGCGAAAACTTAGGAAATGATCCCAACTGATCAAATAAATAGGCACAAATATAGACTGATTAAGTTAGGTTAGGAAATCCTAGTTGTTCTAGCCTGCATAACTTAGAAATGGTCTAAACTCGGATGTAGTAATGAGCCAATCAATATCGAATGTAGGCTAGACCTAGACCGATCGATTTAGATTTAAGGATTCAAGTCTAAGTAATCGGTATAGTTTAGGATAAATTCAATCTGCCTTGGGGCAAGGTCCTCAGGGTTAGAAATGATTGATAGGATAGAATTAATGGCTTGAGGTTAAGGTATGAATCCGTCTGGTTCTAAAAGTGTTGGCGATATTAACAATAATCGGATGCTTGAAAAGGGAAAAGCTAATATTGCCTCGAATAAGACAAAAAGTGCAGTTAGCTAATGATGGCAAGGGGTTAGGTTTATATATATCCCAAATTTTTAGAATAAAACCTGATGATGTTAATCCTTGAGGCGCAACCCTTGTCTGAAGGAATTACGAATTTTGAAGTCTTGTTAGGATTTGTGAGTAAATTGGTCTTGATGGAATATTAAGATTATTTGGATGGAAAATTGTCACACCAGAACTAATAATTTTGAAAGGAATGATCTAAATTGTAATTAGCTCACGTATCAGATGAGTTGTAAAAGAAGTAATGGAAGTGTGTGCTAAGTATAGATGGCATATTAGGCCATATCTAGAGAATTATTACGTGGATGAAGAAATTTGAGAAAACTGTTAAAGAGAAGATTTCCCAATCTAATTAATGAATAAAGTTGCTGTTGAGGTTGTACCGAAACCAGAAATGATCTTGATGATTCAAGCATAATCGATGAGAATATTTGGTAAACTTTTAAATAATCAAAAATTAATGATTTGATGATTGAGAGTCTCTGAGATTGAGATATCTGTAAGATAAGTGAAGGATCACTAGAAACTGGTCCCGCTATCGGGACAGGTATGGTTAGGAAAAGAAATGTTGAATTTCTTTAGTTGGCATGGTAGATAAGTGACATTGTTGATTCAGAGTCAATTTTTGGGTTATACTGATCTTCTCGAAATTGAGATAGTGCTTGAGGATATAGGTGTGAATCACGTTATGAGTTCGGAATTCGTGATGCCCTGTAATTAGGTTATGAATCCTGAACAAAAGGCAAGATTGATTGAATTTAGAATAGGCATTGTGTTTAATTAGAAAATGGGACTACCCTGTGAATGTTTTAAGGATATGTATTTTAAGGAATAGATCAAGCTAGTTTGTTTTAATGGGCGATTCGGAGATGGATTGAACTCAACAGTGGTCTCTAAGGATTTGTGTGGAAATGAAATAGTATCAGCTAGGCACTGTTGAGGAAGCCGTAGAGCCTCCTAAAAGTGAAATTTACAAATGGACCAAGTATGTTAACATAGATGGTAGTATCCTTGAGAAAGATTGGGATTTTTATAATTCTTCATCGATAGGTAATCACCCACAAGCAAAGTAGGGAAGGAGCCTGTAGTTTAAAATTAGTTTCACCTGTAATTGAGATTTTGTGATAAGGTTTTTACCTTGAGAATTTATGAGTATTACTTTGGAAGATAGCTTTGCCTAATAAATTAGAAATCTGAATGGTTATGTCCTAATAAAAATGGACTTTGAAAATGGTAAGTGGATAAGCTTGTCTAAGGATTATGTAAATGGACTTGAGTATTTTGAGGAAAAATGAGTATCAGTATTGGTAATGGATGTTAAAAGTTTATAAATTTGATATACCTTTGGTGTTTCATGGGAAATGGAAGGGAAAATATGTATATAATCAATTACTTGGGATAATAGACTGTTGTATTTCTAAGCGGGAAACAGAATTGTGCTTGGAATATTAGGATTATGAAGTTCTAAATTGGGAAACCCTTATGATTACGTACTAGAACAACCCACTAATCATGATTATGGAGGACGTGTTCAAGTTTAATCAATGGGCTTATAGGTATGATAGTAAGATCTGAAACTGCTCAGTGTAGGAATTTGAAAATCTTGAGGTTGCTAATTGTTAAAATCATGAAATTTTAAGGTAATGATCTAGAATTGTATCGAAATTTTGATGACTATTATAGTTGGAATTTGGTTCTGTGGTCAATTGAGGATTTGTGAGGATTATTCCTGATGTTATGGCTATCTTAAAATCGATTTTAATCAAAGTTATTACGTAAATTAGGTGTTCAAAATGGAATATGTGTCTAATAAAAATGTCGGTTGAGGACATACCAACAGATAGATAAGAGTATAAAGTGTCCTGCTCTTGAAGTTTAATTATATCTTGAAGTTTATATTGGGATTTTGACTGAGCTCGGTAAACGAATTGAAATGCCAGGTTGTGGTAGTGATAGTAAGCTAAAATCGGATGATTAGTCCCAGTATATTAAGATATAAAATTTGAAATTTAAGGAGAATGCTCCAAATTTGAGACTTAACATAGATAGAAGTGTGGGATTTATAACCTATTTAATGTTTAGAACCAAATCAGGAAACAATTAATGAATTGGGTTTGCTTTCGGGTTGATGAATTTAGATGAGTCTAGAACGAGTCAAGTACTAAAGATCGGAACAGTTAGAAAATTTAAGGTTTTTCAAGGTAACTACCTTAATCTGAGAATGATTTGGAGATGTTAGGAAGGTTTTTCTCAATTGTAAGACTTGAAGATCGTTCAATTTCGAGGACAAAATTTCTATAAGTGGATGATAGTGTGAGATCTTGATCCCAAAACTTGATGATTATGGGATAATTATTTGGATGAAAATCATGTTTGGGTTTAAGTATAGTAAAAAATTTGGTATCAAAGCAAAAAAGGATCGAAAACAGCTGAGGGGAGGACCCGCGCTAGCCATGCGCTCGAGCGCACAACGAGGCGTAATTTTGCTCATGTGGCACCCAGGGGGCGCCCGAGGCAAAGCCAGGAGCCCGGTGGCCTATGAGGCTGGCACTCCAGCGTGCAAAAAGATATAAAAGGGGCACGCACGATTTCTTTGGCATTTCGACCAATTCCAGCATAGAGCAGAAGGAGAAAATAGGGAAAAGAGAAGGAGAGGAAGTAATCCATGCGTTCCACTCTGATCCAGATAAGAATAACGGTAAATCAAGCTCAGGTAAGTGTATTTCGGATGTTATATACCGTTTTTACAGTGTTTTAATATTTCCATGTTATCGTTTATGCTCTGAATCTCTGGCTCTTTGATATTTGACATGAAAATGCATGAATCTCATGACTTTTGGACTAAAGTTCTTGTTTATGTATATATATTGTGATCGATAGCTCCGATTTCATGACTTGGCTAACGATTTGCCTCCGTTTCATGTCCGGACTGTATATCGTAAACCCTAGCTCGAAAATTAGAGGTTTTTGGTTTAAATGGATGATTTTGTATAGGTATTGGAATTATATCGATTTCATGAACAATCCATTATTTGGTGTCTGATTTAAGTCTAGAAGTTTTGTAAAGAACCCTAGAACGAAAATTTGGGAAATTTTGTTGAAAACTTGGAATTTTAATGATTTAAACGTAAAATCATTGCCCTGTAATGTTTATCGAAGATGGTAATACCCTTGAGAAGGGTTGGAGTTTTATTATCTATGTATCAATAGGTAACTACCCACGAGCAAAGTAGGGGAGGAGTTCGTGGTTTGAAATTACTTCATCCGTAATTGGGATTTTGGTGATGAGGACCTTGCCTTGAGGATTTATGGATGATGCTTTTTGAAAGAAATTAATGTCCTGTGAATCTAGGAGTTAAAGGTTGTAATAGGTGGATCTTGGTACTTTTCAAGGAAGGTGAATGTTAAGATCGATAGTGATATCGAAAATTTCTATTTGAGAATTTGTGAAATTTCATCAAATATAACTCTAATCTAATAATTTTAAGGATAAGGATTAAAATAGTTATATTTTGATGGAGATGTAACCCTAGGAGATTTCAAGTGGATTAATCTGTTTAAGGATTGTTAAGATAGGCTCTGATATTATTAAGGAAGCAGACTTAGTATAGGCAATTGATGTTGAGAATTTTGGGTTTGATCTGCCTCTGGTGCTTCGTAAGAAATCTGAAAGGTAGACTATGAGCAGGTTTGAAAGCTTGAGGTAATGGAATGTCGTACTCCTAAATTGGGTAAAACAAAATCACATTCGAGGTGTGAAAATTATGAAATTTGAAATGGGAAGCCTTATGGTTTTGTTTCAAGATGAAGGATGACGACTCATCATAATTATGGAGGACGTATTCAAGTTTAATCAATTGGCTCATCGGTGTGCCAATAAGATCTGAGATCACATAGTGTAGGGGTTTTAAGATCTTAAGACCACTAATTGTTAAGGTCTTGAGATTTTGAGTAACGACCTAAAACTGTATTGAATCTATGGTGATTGCTTTAGTTAGAATTTTTAGTTTTGTGGTGAATTGGGGATCTGTAAAAATTATTTTCATGATATGGGTATCTTAAAATCAGTTTTTATCATGATTATCACGTAAATTGGGTGTTCGAAAGGGAATGTGTACCTCATGGAAATGTCGATTCGATGAAATGCCTACGAAATGAGGGGAATGTAAAGTATTCTGCTTTGATGGTCTAATCGTGACTTGAGATTTATGTCGGAATCTTAGCTAAGCTTGATAAAAGAAATTGGGTGTTAGGTCAAATTTGTTGTAGTGGTATATGGTAATTGGACGAATTGAGTTTGATGATCGATCAGAATGCGTAGTGGAAGAGTAAGATTTAAGTTAATGTTCAGAGAAAATGCTCAAACTCGAGGCTTAGTTTAAAGGAAGTAAGGCATTTTGCTCGTTTAAGGTTTAGGATCAAGTCGGAAAAATAGTTAATGAATTGGGTTTGCCTTTGGATCCGATGAATTTAGATGAGTATGGAACGAATCAGGTACTAAAGATCAAGGCAATTTGGAGGTTTAAGATCTTCTAGGATGACCATCCTATTCTGAAAAGTGATTTGGGAATGTCAAAAAAGTTCCTCTGAATTGTAAAATTTGAGATTCGTTAAATTTTTAGGACAAAATTTCTATAAGTGGGGGAGAGTTCCCGGATGAACCATATAGCCAAGAGAAGCCATGAACTAGAATAGAAGAGCTTGCCCCACCCATGGAAGGGCTCTTTCTTTTGATTGAGAGCTGCAAATTGAATCATAGCCCTATAGCAATGCAAAGCAGACTTCCCTCCATTCCCAGAGTGGGGCAAAGTATTTCTTTTAGCAAACCATTGAGATCCCAATCCCGAAACATGATAATTAGAGGTTAATTAAGTTAAAATAATTAAGTTGGAGGTAAATGGATTAGGAAAATTTTGAGAAAATCTCGGTTAAAGGAAAAAGAGGAGTGGAGCTCGAGGCATGCTCGAGTGCCGGGGAGGCACAAATAATAGAACCACCTCGCCTGAAGGGTGCCTGGGTGGAGCGGGGGCATGGGAGTTGTTAGGGTTGGCGCTCAAGGTGCCAATTGAGTGTGCAATTTGTGCGAGTGGTGCCTACTTGGAGCCTAGTTGGTGCTCGAGTGCCGCTCATAGGATCAACCATGTGTTTCTTTTTATTGGTTTTTAAATGGGTTTTGGGGGTTTTAAGAGAGAGGGAGCATCTCGCTTCGACAGAAAGCATGAAGAGAGGAGACGAAAGGAGAAGGAGGAAGGGGAAAAAGAGAAGAAAAGAGGAGAAATCTGGCCATTCCACTCTAATCCAGATAAAAATAATGGTAGATCGGGTTAAGGTAAGTGTACCCCAGACTTTATTTTTCATTTTTACCACTTTTGAATATCTTCATTTTGTTATTTATGCTCTAAATCACCTGCTCTCCAAGATTTGTTAAGAGAAATGCATGAATCTCATGATTTTTGGTTTAAACTTCATGTTCATGTACAAATATTGTGACTCATGACTCGATTTCATGATTTGGTTCATATTTTATGTCCGATTATTGTTCGGAAGTTTCACCCGAAACCCTAGATCGAAAATGAAGTTATAGTTTTGAATTTAATTCATATTATGTGTATGTTTTATGAACTATGACTTTGATTTTGTGATTTGGCCAATGTTTTATGCTCATTTTATGCTCCAAAATTTCACATGAAACCTTAGCACGAAAATTTGGGAAAATTTTGTTGGAAACTTGAAATCTTGAAATTTAAATGTTAAATTGTTACCTTATTTAAGTTTATTAAATGATTTGTACCTGAAAATTTTGCATGAAACTGTATTATCGAACTATGGCGGCCCTCTGATATTGTCTGGAAGAGTGATTGAAGGAAATCTTACTTGGTTTTGAGATATGATGAAATTTGACTATGAAAGTATGAACAAATGTATTCAGTTAAATTATCGGTAAGAAAATTGGACCTAGAACTGTCATACAGTCAGATAGAGTTCCCCGGCATGCCTTAGAACTTTATGGTAATAATTGATGATAACTCTGTCCATGGAGAATATGTGGTCTACCCCTCCTCGAGACGTAAATAGATGTGAGAGACTATCGAACCATTGAATCTTTGAACCGTCGATGAAATGAGATGAAAATAAATGATTATCAAACATCGGCCTTTGATTGTATAGACTGAATACAATCTATTCTCGATTATTCGCCCTCTCGGCTAGTAGGGTCTACTAGTTAGTCCTTCGGATAGTAAAGTTGGACTTCTAGGATTTATAGAGTTTAATATTGATTTTTGATTTCTAATGCTTGTTTTACTAATTTATGATTTCAGAAGCATATTATATAGAATTGTGCTTTCTTCTATTTTCATATACTTCTCTATTCTTCAAATATTTTCATATTTCTGCTTATTTACTTATGTTTTTTTGTAAGTAAGTAAAATAAAATTAACATAACATGAAGGTACAAAATATTGTTCTAACTCCAAGTGTTTTGCTGACTTAGAGGTAGAACAACAAGTTAGGGCATTCCCCGAGCACCACCATGAACCAAATCATGGATAACAGAACACAAAAAAATAACAAGATGAAAAACATCTAAACCGGCCAAACTGGCCCAAAAACCATACATACAGATAGTAGCAACATAGGGGACAGTTGCCGCAACCAACTCAAGTGCCATTATAAACCTTCCGGTAGGCAAACTCCAACCTACACTCCCCAAAGAAACTGTATCAGCCTTTCCAGCATCTCCTAATCAACAGGCCAGCGCCAATACCACCGTCAGGACAATACCGGCACTCAACCTCCATCACAGCACATACCCTCAGTAGAATTACAGACACAAGCAGTTAGCCTGCAACATCCTAGCAATTATTTCTACAACTCATAACAGGAGCAGATCAAGGTATCGATCTGTAACACCAGCCCAGCATCACAATGGGGACAGATGCTATCCAACAATAGCTAGCCTCCAACAGCCATAAGTACCGATCTGTACTTATGTTTTGCATGAAAGCATTACACTTGCATGTTTTTACTGTACCTTATTGAGCTTCGGATCACTATTCTGTTTTTTTTTTCATTCAGATGAAACAGTAGAATTAGTTCCTAACGAGAAGGAATAGACAAGCCTAGCCAGAAGACTTTTTAGAGCCTTAAAGCTATCTTGAAGATTTTAGGAGTATAGCCTCGAATGTAGTTACCTGATTTTTGTAGATGGATAATGTATATGAAATGTCATAGTATGTTGTGAATTTTGTTGGAACAATTAATTATGCTTAAGCAGGTTTATTTTATGGAAATAGTTCTGCTTCCACTATTTTGTTTTGGATATGTACAGGTCCTAGACAACATCTCTTGTATGAATTTTGGTATAGTAGATAGAATTGATAAATTAGAGCTATGGATGAAATCATGGCATCTAATGATCTTGTGATTGAAATGTGAATGCATTGTTGAAGTTTAAATTTGTACAATTACATATTTTATTCAGGTTGATCGTATTAGCTTAACCCAGTTTTAAAGGAAACTCAATCTATTTTTTCTTAGAATTCTACGGTGATATTTGGGCTTCAGTTCCGTATGGTCATTGATGGAATGTATTGAGAAGAAAAAAATCAATCCCATCACATCTGCAACAACTCAACCATCAGAAACAGTTATATTTTAGGCCTACAGCTACTTGACAATCATATCCCATATCATATATCATCGAATGCTACATTTCAGGTCCGTAATCTTGACCAATAAAACGCTACATTTAAGGTCCATAGTCTTGACAACATATCAAATAACGACTATATTTAAGGCCTGCAGCTACTCGGCCATCAAATCCTTTTTTCCATGAACCATGAGCATCCAAAATTCAAAAGCAATACATCCCAAGTTCTTAATGCACAAAGGTCTAAAATTCTTAAGACAATAAAAGATCGAAGTTCTTTAAAAGCACAATAGACGAATTTACTCAACAATGCAAATAATCGAACATCTTTTACATGCAAATAGTTGGACTTCTTTTAAACATGCTCATGACCAGACTTCTTAAAATATTCAAACTTCATGCAGATGTGCAAGTAACAAGACTTAAGGCAAATAAACAAATAACCGGACTTCTTAAAACATACAAAAGCTGGACATCTTCAATCATGCAAGCGTAAATGCCAATCATCTTTAGTCATGCAATTACCGAACTTCTTTTAGACATGCAACTAACTGGACATCTTAAAACATGCCATTGACTAAAGTTCTTCCTTAATGCAAATGACCAAAATCCTTTAATGATGCATTCATAACAGTAACAACTTTTTTTTTTTTGGTAAGTATAAACAGTAACAACATGCAGAAATCAATTACCCTTTTCACGCTTCACGTAGGATACATAATAGAGAGCGAGCATGAAAATAATATTCCTTATCAGACTTTAAAAATAAATTCATCAAGAACGTAGGGTACACTTGCCTAAAACATTGATTTATGGACTCCCTTACTTACATCTGGCCGGACATCTCTTACTTAGAACTGGTCGGAACTCTTCCTCTCCGTTTCTTTTGTTTCCTTTATCTTTGGGCATCCCTTTCCTTTGTCTCCCAAAACATTGCTCCCAAACCCCCAAACTTAGAATTTATAGCCAATGGGTCAGTGGGAGTAGGTGGGGACAAGTTAACTACTTCGTACTTCCTTTTCTTGCTCTAGTTTTCTTTCTAGAAGGTCAGCAGAGTAGGTGAGAGCAGGTTACCTACTACTGATATTTCATTCATCTATCATCCTCTAGAGGATTCAAGCAGGTGAAAGCAGTTCACCTACTATAGATGGACACTCTGTCTCTAGAAACTCACTCAATCTCCTTCGAATTTACTCTTTCGTCTTCAAAAATTGACTCCATATATTTACTTAATCGTCTCTAGAAATTCTCTCAATTCTCTCCCGAAATCGTTTTCGGGAATCTTCTTAATCGTCTTCGAAAATCATCTTTGGAAATGTTTTTAATTGTCACTGGAAACCTTCTCAATTGTCTCTAGAAACCTTCTCAATTGTCTCTAGAAACCTTCTCAATTGTCTCTAGAAACCTTCTCAATTGTCTCTAGAAACCTTCTCAATTGTCTCTAGAAACCTTCTCAATTGTCTCTAGAAACCTTCTCAATTGTCTCTAGAAACCTTCTCAATTGTCTCTAGAAACCTTCTCAATTGTCTCTAGAAACCTTCTCAATTGTCTCTAGAAACCTTCTCAATTGTCTCTAGAAACCTTCTCAATTGTCTCTAGAAACCTTCTCAATTGTCTACAGCAGAGTAGACGGATGAAAGTGGAAGCAGTGGTAAAGTGGAATCGGCCAACTTCGTGATCAAGTGCGAAGTTTCTTAGGCTCGGGGGGATACTATAGACGATTTGTGGAGAACTTTTCTCAAATCGCCGTACCACTACTCGATTAACTAAGAAGGATGCCAAGTTCGAGTGGACCAAAGATTGTGAAGAGAGCTCGCACGCTTAAAGACCGGGTTAACCGCTTCGGTCCCGACCATTCCAAGCGGGTCGGGAGGACTGATTGTTTCATCGCGATATCAAGATTGGATGGGCTGTGTTCTAATGCACACGGTAGGTAATTGCTTATGGGTTGCAAGAGTTGAAGGACCATGAAAGGAATTACCCAACTCACGATCTAGAATTGGCCGCATGGTGTTTGCATTGAAAATCCAGAGGCATTACTTATATGGTGAAAGATTCTTGGTCTACTCCGATCACAAGAGTCTAAAATATTTGTTCTCCTGGATGAACTAAACATGAGGTAGAGGCGATGGATTGAATTCCCAAGGACTATGGGACTCACAAATCCGAATGAGCTGAGGAAAGGCCAACGTGGTTGCCGAGCGTTAAGTAGGCAGCTCCGGGATGCTAGCTAGAATGCAAGTTAAGCAAATGGAGATGCTGGATTGTCTCATGAACTATGATGTCCAGCGCTATGTGCATGGGAAGAGGATGATTTTGCACATCTACAAGTTCACCTGCACTGGGTAATGAGGTGAAAGGGTGTCAAACGAAGGATTCTTTTAAGTAAAGATCATGGGCGAGCTGAATAAAGAATCTCAAGTGATTTTCAGATTTCACCGGATGGAGCTTTGAGATTTAAAAATCGGTTATGTGTGCCGGACAATAAAGACTTAAAGGAGAAAATTCTTAAGGAAGCCCATCGATCCCGTTATACGATCCACCCAGGAGCCAATAAGATGCATCAGGATTTGAAGAAAATATTTTGGTGGAGAAATATAAAAAGGGATATCGCAGCTTACGTGGAAAAGTGCCTTATATGTCAACAAGTAAAGGCTGAAAGAAAATTGCCGTCTGGATTATTACAACCAATGCCATTACCGGGCTGGAAATGGGAGGATATCACCATGGATTTTGTGACTGGTTTACCAATGACGCTAAAGAAACATGATGCTATTTGGGTGATTGTTGACCGACTAACAAAGTCAGCCCACTTTCTGGCAATCCGGATGACTTACCATCTTGATAAATTAGCCCAGCTATACGTGAACGAGATTGTCAGACTTCATGGTGTGCCTGTCTCTATTGTATCCAATAGAGACCCTCGCTTTGTTTCACAATTCTGGAAAAGTCTACATAAAGAATTGGGTACTGAATTAAAATTTAGTACTTCTTTTCATCCGCAAACTGACGGCCAATCGGAACGGACTATTCAGATTCTCGAGGATATGTTGAGGGCCTCGGTCTTGGAGATGAAAAGAACTTGGGATGATTCATTGGCTCTTACAGAATTCGCTTATAATAACAGCTATCAAGCCAGCATTGGCATGGCTCCTTTTGAGGTATTATATGGGAGAAAATATAGATCGCCAATTCATTAGGAGGAACACGGAGATAGAAGAATTTTGGGTCCAGATATTATCAAGGAGTCAGAAAAGATAAAGATATTACATGAGAATCTCTCGGGAATAGCCCGGAAAGGAAAAAGAGCTATGCGACTAGGAGAAGATCGACATTGAAGTTTGAAAAGGGCGATTTTGTGTTTCTAAAGGTATCACCATCCAAGGAAAAGTACAGATTTGGGGTAAAAGGAAAACTGAAGCCTCGTTTTATTGGGCCTTTTGAAATTTTGGAAAAGATTGGAGAAATAGCTTACAGACTTGCACTGCCTCCAAACTTGGCTGAAGTACATGATGTGTTTCATGTGTTAATGCTTCGAAAGTATGTCCATGATCCTACTCATATAATTGAGTATGAACCTCTGACTGTCGACAAAGACTTATCCTATACAGAAGAACCAGTGGAAATTTTGGATCGAAAGGAACAGAGATTACGCACCAAATCAATCGCCCTAGTAAAGGTGCTCTGGAAGAATCATACACCGGAAGAGGAACTTGGGAATGAGAGGAGGAGATTCGGAGCAAATACCCATATTTATTTTCTCGAGGTTAGTGATTTTTTTAAAATTTGAGGACGAAATTCTTATAAGTGGGGAGGTTGTAACGACCCAAAATTTTTAATAAGGAAATTTTAATCATCATGTCCAGGTCAACGACGCTGACCGAAAAAAATGTGAAGAAGTCCAGAATTTGCATTGGGGAAAGTAATGCCTGGATTTCTAATTCAGTCCGGATTTCCATGACAAAAGAAGTCCGGATTTTCGTTGATGGAAACAAGTCCGGATTTCCTTGGTCAACGGATTTTGTTAGAGAAACGAAGTCCGGATTTCCCTGGTAAAGAACTCCGGATTCCGAGGAATCAGCCTTGATTTTCTTGGAAGTTCAGATTTACTTGAAAGAAAGGACTCCGGATTTCCGGAGTAAAAACGAGTCCGGACTTGCTGAATGAAAGCACTCCGGATTTCCGAAGTAAAAACGAGTTCGGATTTTTGCTTGAAGGAGTCCGGTCTGAAGGAATAATATGGGAAGGAGCGGCAATGAATATCAGCAGTTCAGGAGACACGTTGGAAAATGAAATCCATAAATAATCCTCTTGGAAATGTAGGACGATTTATATCACCTTGGAAAATAGGAAAAATCATAAATAATGGCCACCTTCTCGGGCTATAAATAGGGACTAAGAACATCACAAAAATGCACCTTGGGAAAATCTTAGTAAAGAAGGAGGCTGAAAGCTTAGGCAAAGTAGAAAAGAATTCAGGCAAGATACTCACCCCTATTTATAAAATTCATATTTTATTTTGTTGCTATAAAATTATATGAAATTTCTGTATAAGTATGCTTTTACTGTTCACACTGAAAGGCATGTTTAAAGGAAATTCTGTTATGCATGATGTTGAAATTCTGTTATGATTTACTGCCAATGATTATGAATTTTGCCCAATGAATGTTTACAAAAAGAAATTGTAGGCTTTATGATGAAATATGAATTTCTGCTATTAGTCCTTGTTTCTGTCAAACTGATCTCTGAATTTAACAATAAAGGACCTTCGGCATCCTTATCGAACATGATTTAGGGAACTTCGGTCTTTTTATGTACTCCGTCCCATTACGAAAAGTAGTCCGTCCTTCTGTTTAAAAAGAACTCCGGCTTACGGTAGAAAAAGAGAACTCCGGCCTTTACATCTTTAAAAGTGCTCCGTTCCTTTGTTTTGAATTGAACTCCGGTTATGAATTCCGTATTTTAGAGCTTCGGATTTTATAAGAAAGTAAACTCCGGAATTATGAACTTCGGATTTTGAAAGAAAAACACTCCGTCCATTTTAATAAAGCACTCTGTCCATTTGAATAAAGCACTCCGTCCCTTTAGGCACTCCGTTTTAAAAGAAAAGCCACTCCGGCCTTTGAGCTCCGGATTTTAAAAAGAAAAGCTACCAGAGCATTTGAGCTCGAACTTATGAAAGAAAAGTCACTCGATTTTAGAGTTTAAAGAAAATGAACTCTGGATTTTGAAAAGAAAAGTACTCCGAATTTTACAAAGAAAGAACTCCGGAAAATTATGAAAATCACTTGCCTCTCTTTAGAAAAAGAACTCCGTCTTTGCAGTACTCCGTCCTTTTATTTCAAAAGAACTCCGGTCTTGAAGAAAAACAACTCGGTTTTTAAAGAACTCCGAATTTTGAAATACGTCCTTCAAAAGAGCTCCCTTGAAACTGTCTTAATAAAAAGAACTCGTTTTACAAAAGAGCTCCGCCATGATGAAAAGCACTCCGTCCATTTTTAAGTAAAGATGCTCCGTCCATTTTAAGAAACGGCACTCCGTCCCTTTTAAAGAACTCCCGACTTTTGAGCATAATGTAAATGTGCTCCGTCCTTCATAAATAAAGAAGTCCGGTTTTGATTAAAGAAAGGAACTCCGATTTTGGATTAAAGAAAACGAACTCCGGCTTTGACTAAAGGAAATGAACTCCGGCTTTGAAAGAAAACGAACTCCGGCTTTGATTAAAGGAAATGAACTCCGGCTTTGACTAAAGGAAATGAACTCGGCCTTGTAAAGAACTTGGTTTTGAGGACTTGGCTTTCCATTTAAAAAGAGCTTCGGAAATTAACGAGATAAGAACTTCGGATTTCTTCTCAAAAATGAGCTTGACTTTTGATAGATGATATGAACTTCAATGAATGAAATAAAGAACAAGATTATATGAAAACATATAGATTATGGACAGCAAGTGGAACTCTATGACTCCGACTTTTGATCTATGATATATGGCTAATAAAGAACACGAACCAAGAACCGAGTTTCCATTAAACTTGTCATTAAAGATGGATGAAGGATATTGGAGTGACACTCGAGGATGCCTCTGGGCCACGGAGGGGACCTTTGGTGGCATAAGAACTTCCGTACTATAGCCCCGTATGCCGGTTAAATGCATTACCTCCCGCCCGGGGAGCATAATGAGGGGATGGCTTTAGGTTGTGGGGCAGCACACAACCCGTTCGATGTTGTCCGCTCCCGTCCGGTCCCTAAAGATTATATGAATTCCGAATGATTTTAATGAAGACAAGATGAAAAGAATATGAACCAAGAAGAAACGATATGATGATTTTTATTATGCTATATTATGATCTATAATTTGATTATATGTATGCTTGTGTTTTCTACATGTGAGTATCCTGCTGGGCTTTGTAAGCTCACTCTTGTAAATTTTCAGATGACAAGCTTATAGAGGACGAAGTTGAGTAGAGTCCTATGGTGTAGCTGAATGTTTAAGCCGGCTGGAGCAGATTTTTGGAGTTTTGTTTATTTTGTTCATTTTGAATTGAGAAAACTTGTAAAACTTATTCCGCTGTTTATGAATGTTAGTATGTTTCCGTGAAACTTTGGGATTAATGAAATTATTAATCTTTAGAATGCATCTCAGGTTTGAATATAGATAAGAAAAATTTTTATGTTCACCTTTTTATCTTATATTTGAAAGAACTTTTGGTTTTGACGACGGCTTTTGATGGTAATAAAAGTCGGGTCGTCACAGTGACAAAACGGATCCTAATTCTCATAGGACCCTCAGTCAGACAAATACAGAGTAGAGTACATAAATTTAAATCATTAAATTCTGAATATATTTTGGCAGAGTTCTATCTAAAATTGGATGAAAATCCAAAAATATAACATGTATATTGTAACTTGTACAAGCACACAACTATTCGAATACCACATTTCAGCCTACAACACACATACATAGGACCACCAATTTGTCATTTTCAACCATGGCTCAAATATAATCCTATCCATTAAATCAGAAACATATAATAGATGCCATCTTGGACCTGTATAGAATTCAGAAAACAAATAGCGGAAGCAACTATACCCAAGATATAATTTGTGGAAGCATAAGTACAGTTCTAATAGTATACAGAATATGCTACAATTATTTATACATAATTTTCTTTTAGAAAACTCTATGGAATATGCAAAATTATTAAATTTCTCAAAATACTTCAAGATAAATCTTTGAAACTTCACCAAGGCTCCAGAACCCTCCTTACTAAACTCTAACTAGGCTTTATCATCCTGTATCTTCTCTATATCCTTATCTAGAGGGGAAAAATAATAAACAGTAAGCCGAAACTAAGTAAGGTACATGCAAGCGTGCAGTAAAATATTTTTTTTGTAAGTATTTAAAATTAAATTAAAATAAAATAAAGCACAAAAATTATGTTCTAACTCCAAGTGTTTTGTCGACTTAGTGGTAGAACATAGACGCTAGGGTATACCCCGAGTATCACCATGAAACATTTCATGATACCGAATAAAACATACAAAGGGAAAAAAAAATCGGCCAAAAAAAACCATAATCCAAATGGTCATGAGCCTATGATCCATGCAGTAAAACTTTCATGTGGAACAGTATACAGTAAAACAGATACAGTTGTATATTAAAACATAAATGCTATAAAATAGTGATTTATAGAAACTATAACAGAACATAAATGTAAAAGATTACAGAATTGCCAGAAAACATAAATATATACATAAATCACGAGAAAAACATAATCCGATGATATTTAGGTTTCAAAAATCATTAATTAGTAAACATAAATCAAAAGTCATAAGTCAATATAAAATCTATGAATCATAGAAAATCTCCTTTTTTATCAGTGAAAGGACCCAACCAGTAGACCCTACTTACAGAGGGGACGAATAATCAAAGATAGATTGTGTTCACTTCACACAATCTAAGGCCAGTAATAGCTATCCCATCCTGTGGGGCATCCCTTCTCACAAGATTCAGTACAATAACGCCGATCATTAACAGTAACTACTATCTAGTTTAGCGCCCTGAGGAAGGGCAGACCACATGTAACTCTATAGACAGAGTTATCCTTGATTATGACCATAATATTCTAAGGCATGCCAGAAAACCTAACCTGATTGTATATTAGTTCCGGATCCTAATTAACAGTATCAAAAATATTTTTCTTTCTTATTTCTTAACTGAAAACATTTTCAATTTCAGAAGTCAGTCAGAGTTTTACAATAACTCTTCAATTAGTTTCAAAATATATAGTAACAGTTTGTAATCCTTTAAATTTCCTTCAGAATATACAGTAATAGTTTGAAACATTTCAGATTTGCTTCAGAAATCTTCAAGAATTTAAAAGTATTGATCCGTGTAAATTTTTCAGACATAAATCACATCATGGACAGTATCTCGTTACAGATTAACTTTTATATATCAAAAATTTTTGATTAAAACCATTAAATCCCTTCAATTTCGTACTTAGGGTTTCGCCAAAAGTTTTGGACAATAAACGAACACCATACACATGTATTTTCATGAAATCAGAGGCATATATAACAGTACATACTAGTAAACAAGCAACCTGTCCAATTAATCTGGAAAACTAGGCATTATTTACAATAAACATGTAGAATCATAGATTTAGAGTATGAATACCATTTTTGAGATACAAAAAAGTAGTAAAAACAGTAAATAACGTCCGAAGTACACTTTCCTGATATCGGTCTACAGTTATTTTTACCCAGATCTAATCGGAGCTGGTGGATTTCCTCCTTTTCCTTCTCTTTTTTCCTCTTCCTCCTCCCCTTCGTGCCTCTGCTGCTCATTCTTCTCCCTCTCAACTCAAATTCTCCTTTTAAAAACAAAGGGAGAAGGATCACGTGAGGGGAGCATGATTGGAGCTCGAGCGCCAGTCGAGCGCCCATCAAGCAGCTCCTCTTGCAGATTTGCGCTCAAGGGGTACTCGAGCATCCGTCGATCACCCTCCTCATACCCATGCACCGCTCCGGTCTCGCCTCGGGAAATCATCGGGCAGTCATATTCATAAAATGGTGCCTCATCGGAGCTTGAGCACTACTTGGGCGCAAGTTGGGCACACGTCAAGCACGCATCAAGCCTGCAGCAGGCCTACTTCGTGTTTTTGCCATCCGAGACCCATTTTGATCATTCTAACACTATGTTTCACATCCTTTGACCTTAATTTTGATTATATAACCTTAATAGGCCATGATTATCATAATTTTAAGCTCAAAATCTTATTTACGAATCAACGTTTTTCGGTTTACAACTTTTATTCCTGATTTACCAATTCTGAAACTTTAAGCTTTTCAATCTGATTCCTCTAGTACCTTTTGACAACAATTTACGTATCTCACCTTAATTACCTTCCAATTACTATATTTTGGAATTTCGAAACCTCACCACCCATATTAACCATATCTTAGAAACCTTATAGGGCCCAACTTCCTCTTTCTACTTCCGAACTCAATTTTTCACATTCTAAACCTAATCCTTGATCATTATTAATTCAGTTTTACCCTATTTATTGTATTTTAAAACTCAGGTTGTCACACATTCCTCCACTTATAAAAATTTCATCCTTGAAATTTAACAATCCTTAAATTTTCAAAATCAAAGAACCTTCTTAATGTTTCCTATTCATTCTAAATCAGGATGGTTATCCTAGAAAATCACAAACATCATAATTGCCTTGATCCTCATTCATTTGGTGTGTCCTTTCCAAATCCAAATTCACTAAGTTTGAAGACAAACCTATTTAATTAACCACTTTTCTAACTTAATTTCGGACCTTAAACATACAAAATGCCTCATTTCATTTCATACCACACCTCGAAATTGAGTATTTCATCTGAACCTTAGCTTAAACCCTATCATATACACAGGTTCATCACTCTTCCACTGTGTGCTCTGATCAATCATTTAGCTTCAAATTGTTCGATTATGACTCACTATCACTATCACAATCAGCTAAATCTCAACATAAAATTCAAAGTACCATTAGACTTCAAAAGTAGGATACTTTATATCTTCTTTATTTTATTGGTATGTCCTCAAATTGACATTTCCTTAAGGTACATATTCCCTTTTGAACATCCAACTTATGCGATAGCCTTGATTAAAACTGATTATAAGATATCCATGCCACAGAAATAATTCTCACAGATCCTCAATTCACCGTAAAATAAGAAACCTAACTGTAACATTCGCCATGGATTCGATACAGTCTCTGGCCGTTGCTCAAGACCTCAAGACCTTAATACTTAACAACCTTGAGATTCTTTTCGATACACTGATGAGCCAATTAGATCAACCCGAATCATTTCGATTTTCTTAAAATAAGACCATAAGACTTCTCATTTCTAACTTTATATCTTCCACATTTTTGATACAATTTAGCACACAAAGTCTATAAACCTTTAACATTCATTACCAGTACTGATGATCTCTTTTCCTCAAGATACCGAAGTTCCTTTACATATTCCTTAGACAAGGCTATCCACTTGCAAAATCCCAAGGTCGACTTCAGTTATAACATAACAACAATTTCTCTCAAACAGAGACTTCTAATTGTTGATTTCAAATAATGGAAGAACACAACTTTTGTCGTAATTAGGAATTACTTGCTCACTTAATCCTTAAGAACACAACTTCTAAGCGGTACAGGGAAACATAATCCTTAAACAGATTAATCTAATCGGGATCTCCTAAGGTTACCTCTTTCTCATAACATAACCTTGCTAATCCTCAAGATTATTAGATCGAGCTACCTTCTGAGGAAATTCCTTCCAATATCAATTTATCGATCTTATATTCACCTATTACAGTTCTCAACTCTTAGATTCGCGAGGCATTAATTTCCTCCCAAGACATCATCCGTAATTTTTCCCAAGGCAAGCGCCTCATCACCAAATTCCACAAATGGGTGAAATCATTTCAAACCACAAACTTCTCTCCCACTTTGCATGGAGGTGATTACCTATTGAGACAGACTAACAAAATCCCAATCCTTCTTAAGAGCATATCACTTATGCTAACTTACCTAATCATTAGTTAATTATACTTTCTAGAGGCTCTATGGTTTCCTCAACAGTATTTAGCCAATGCTCTTTTAATTTCACACAATTCCTTAGAAACCAATGTCGAGTTCAATCTATCATCAATTATTCGTTCCCTTTGGCCAGTAGGGTCCACTAGCCAAGGTCTGCAAAGATGAGTAATTATGCTTAAATCACATCATAAAGAAAATAAAAGTGAAAGAAAGAAGTGAATTGCACCTAAGCATGCCTAATCAAGTTCTATATATGTGTTCCTTTCCTGTTTACATGTATCTCTTCTGCTAGGTTTTGTTATCATTAGTTATTGCCTTGATTTGATGTACTTGTTGAGCAATTAGCTCACTCTTACCTTTCTTCCTTTCTGATGAGAGTTACAAGCTAAAGCTTGGTTAGTTAGAGTAAGGTGGAAGATAAGCTAAGGAGACCGGTTGGACTTTGAGGACTTAGAGTTTTGTACATACTGAATGCAAATAGTTTAATTAGTTTATTGCTGTATATGATGATGATGATGTAGTAAGTTGTATAATGATGTATGTACCATTTAGCTTCCGCAGATGATTTTATGGTTTTAGTTTGCTTCCACAATATTTACTTGGTGATTTTGTATGGTCCTAGATGGCATCTCTCCTAGGTCATAGTATAAGTGGAGAGACTATATGGAGCCATGGATGATGTGGCATTTGTGGTCCTGTGTTTGTGCTCTAGTCATAAATTTGATGTTTGGATATTGATTTTGCTTTGTACAGGTATAAATTAATAGGTTGTATATTTGATTTTTGTCTAGTTGTAGAGGAAACTCTATTGAAATTTTTGCAAAATTTAATATTTTTAAATCTTTGGCTATTAGTTTTGTTTTGTTTAATGATGGAGATTATTAGAGAAAAATAATCCGTTTCATCACAATTGGTATCAGAGATAACGGATGCCTTAGGATTGATTTGAATTGTATGCGGAAGTTTAAGATTGGTTAAGATTGAATGGATAAGTAGATATAGGCGTAGCATAAATTAAACTTGAATGGATAGTTCTTGTTATTCCAATTTGCTAGCTTAGGCTTAAACTATGTTAGAGATAGAGGACGAGTTTAGCCACGATGTTACCTTCCGGTAGGATATTAGTAACTACTATGACTTCTAAGAGAAGGCCTATTAGTGGCAATGGTCGGTCGTGAGGATTGAGAAAGTTGTAGGGAGGTACCTTAGCGTTCAAACTTGATTGGTGCCGATTTATTGCCTGATTGATCGGCATTGATTCGAGGTCTGGGTTAATTGGTTTTGGTTTGAAGTTTAGGCTTGACCATTTCTTGATTGAGGCCCTCAGACTATAATTCAATAAGAAAAGATGCCTAATCAACCTAGCAAGTACTGCGGACAAAGTGAATTGATGGCTCGAGGCCTGGGTGGCTTGGAGTCAATGTTGGGATGGTGAATTTAAGGACACCGACTTATAATCAATTTCATAGTGAATGGATGTTTGAATTTCGGGTTGTACAAATCTTGTGGAAACTAAAAAAATGTATTCGTTGATGTTGGTGTGAATTGTATTGATAGGGTAATGTACCTTGTCATCAGGTTATAAATTCTAAATAAGAGGCATAATTGATCAAATTGGGGGTATGTGTTGACTCTAATTAGTAAACAAGACCACCCCTTTGAACTCAATTGGTGGTCGTTAAGAAATCTAGCTATGAAAAGTTTTGAGGATACGTATATATTTTTTGAAGAAAAGATGAAGCCAACTTATTTTTATGAATGATTAGGAGTCAGGTTAGAATTAACATTAGTCTCTGAGGATTTTGTATGGAATTAAAGGAGCATTGATTAGGTATGTTGTGGATGCCTTGGAACTTCTAGGAAGTAAGATAAACTGATGAGGTTGTTATGATTGGTTGAGTAATTGGTTATTCAAAAGATTAATGAATTAATAAGCAGACACCGTGAATGGGTAGATGATTTTTAATTTCAATCTGTGTCGCTAGCATGATGATCATGGATGATTGAAGATTATGCCGCGGTAGCATTCGGATAAAGATATGGCTGCTGCGAAGCTCGGGAGTGCCATTTGGGTTTCGAAGTTTTGTGGGCATTAATGAATTTTATGGGTTGGATCTTTTGGCTATATTCGGACCCATATTAAGATGGCTTTATTAATGGATTCAAAGGACATGGGGCCATAGGTACTCCGTCAGGGATTCAGTTGAGAATGATTGTTAATTTTGTGCTTGATTTGGGAAAATGACATGGTGTTGGGTTAAGAGAATGCCCCGTTAAGAATATGGCATTATTGATAGTACAATTTTGGACCCATAGGACCTTAAGCGGCAAATTGGAAAGACCGATTGGTGTCATAAAAGCACGTGATCATTTTGGGTTTCAACCGAATTTATTATGTGATCCAACAAGCTTTCCTCGAGGGTTATAGTGTCCGTGAGTCATTTAGCTTGGAAAATATCTATAATCGTTATGATAAGATATAAAAGGTAGTTTCAAGGGGTAGAAAGGGGGTCAATTAATTTCTATGTCATTTGAGTTGACCCTTGATGGATCTGGTAAGTTAACATGGAATATAATGTTTTTGAGGAAGTTAGGATTTTGCTATCCTGGTATAGTTTTTTTTTTTTTTTTTGGGTAAGTAAGGAGAGTTTATTAATGAAAAAAAGAAAAGTACAAATTCAATGTTCCATCTCCAAGTGTTTTGCCAACTTGGATATAGAACAAAGACACTATGGTAAACCATGAGCACCGTGATATAAGTCATGAACATAAAAACAAAATAATAGTACAAAAGGGAAAAAAAAAATGGCCAAAATGCCATTATTCCTAGTAAGGAGCAAACTATCTAGTTCAACAAAGAAACCAGCTTACTTAAAACCAGCTTCACAACTATGGAATAGCAAGATACCCAGCATCACAAAAGCTAATCTCAGCAAAAGCAGAGGGCAACTGCAATGGAGCCGCATCACCCAGCAGCTACTTCTGGACAGCAGCTTCACACCCCTGCATTGGACTGCCGCTTGAGTAGCAGTATGCATCACCATACTTCAACCAGAGGGGTAGCTTCAGTTCAGATATCAAAGACTGCTCCCCAAACTTCAACAGCACTGGAGCAAATACCTCCAACACCACAACCACCTGAACCACCTGGTGCAAATTCAACACACAAGCCAACAGCTATGCATCAGCAGCAACACACTGCCACAACGAGGAGAGGAGCAGCACATATTAGCTGCAAACTAGAACTCATTGAGAGAAGGAAAATAACACTCCAAGCCACACTTTAGAGTAGTGTTGCCTTTCTGCCTTAAGGACCTTGGAGTAATCTTAGCACCTTGGGATAGAGCACCCCACTCTACAGCACCTAGGACAAGAATAAACACTCCCTACGCGAGTACACCAAATAGGGCTTTGGACAAGCATCTCCTAGGCAGCACATGGCTGCACACAAGTGGGGCTCAAACAGCATCAAGGTCAACACTTCCACCGCATCAGTAGATTCTCCTCCGGTGCAGGCTCTTCAACACCATCTCCAGTTTTGGATTGATAGGGGATGGTTTCCGTAGTCCCTGGGCCTTTTCTTTCTTCCATGGTACCGCCTGCAGGGCATCAGCAGCACCATATGAGACTTGAGCTGCTGACACACGGTTGTCTTTGAGCTCTTTCATCTGCCTGCGTAAACATTCAACTTTGGAGGAGATATTGCTGGCAGTAGGAGACGTATCCTCCTTAATCGCAATCCCGTCGCAATCAGGGCCAGCTTTGGCTCCCTAGCAAAACCAGATGGAACATCCTTGTTAGGGTCCTCTGACAGAAGATAATGGGAAGAAGGAATATACTCTCCACAGGATGATGATCCCCTAGCACCCTCGGGCAGCTGTGCATTCCCTTGATCAACCACTACCATACCAGAGGAACCATCATCATTGAGATGCACAGGATCAGAACCAAGTGCAGGCATAGGACTACAATGCTGCTCACCCCATAAATGGATACCAGCGTCAGCATTCCCATCAACTTGGACACCAGCAAATGAGATTGCATCACATGGAATCCTCTCAGGTGAGCTAGGAGTCTCCATCGGGGTGGAGATGCTATACACAACAGGATGGGAGCATCCACGGTGAGGAGGCATCAGCCAACTATATGAATCACTACTGGGAGCCTAATCAGACTGGACCTCAGAAGCAGGCCGGTAGGAACCTAGCATCACAAGATCAGAAAATGCATCTAGCACCACACTCTCATTAGGAGCCTTATTTTGTGGCATAAGATCAGAATCCAAGACCACTTTAAATACAGGAGCCTCATTACAAACCCCATATGTAGCAGAGCCCAGCCAGGCCAGTCCAAACAAGGCACCTGCTCGTAGGATTTAACACTTTGTTTCTCAAAATCAAAATCTACTTGATTACATTCCATCTCCCCAGGAACCTCAGGACACATAATTGCATCAGATTGGCACATCTCAGAAGCATTTCCTTGTGCATTTTGCTAAAATCCATTCGGCTAATCCATGGTAGGAGAGACAGGAGTCACTTTGGACTCCAATTTTCTACCCATGGGGCGAGATACCAACAGAGATTTACATAGGGCAGAGTTATACCCTCCTCTACTGCTCCTCGACAGTTTACCAGGTAATTCAACCTCAACTTCAACAACAAACTCCTCCTCATTTGCAGAACGCTTACTTAAGAAGACTTTTGTGGGGAGAACCGCATTAAGCTTAACTTCAATGCAAACCCGAGCATAATGCAATCGGTCCATCTTAGCTATGTAGGCATCAAGTTGAATGGGTTTACCCACCGTTCTTGATCCAATTGAGTTTCAAAGGGGTCCAGTATTCAGCAGGGACATTCCGCAATTTTATCCAAACCGGGAGAGAATTGAGATTCTCTTTTACCAATGGCATACCCGATTGCCATCATTTAAGAAATAAAGATTTACCTCTAAATGTCCACGGGCCTCTTGCCAAACAAGCTTCCAATTTTGTATCAGAAGAAAACTGAAATAGAAAGAACTCATTTGCACTCTAAGCAACATGATAGATGCCAAAACGCTACCATACATGTCGTGCAATGTGGTCAATAGTTTGAAAGTGCAAGGCTTTGCCAAAGAAGTACCCAAGTAATGTTGTCCTCAAGACTTCCTCACTTTGTTGGATCACTTTAGGAGGAGGACAGATACAAGCAATCTCTCCATCCACACTCTGTGGAGGTTAGAATTTCATAAGAGAGTTGAAAGCCATACCTACATTCTGGACTATGTCGGACCAAGAAGAGAGGGTCACAGCCAGCAATTTTTAGGATCTAGAGGGGCTGAGACCACCCTTAGCAAGTGAGGGAGAAGAAAAAAGAGGGAGAACACCGGTCAGCAGAGCAAAATCGGACGAAGGAGGGAGTTTACCGACTCTAAAGGAAGAACGGCTAGAGAGGGTGGAGTGGAATCCTGGAGAGTTCCAGGAGGAGCTCCCAGGAAGCCGGCCATGGCTGGCTCCGACGAGGAGCAAGGGAGCAAACGACTGGTATAGTGATAGGTGACTGCTTCCATATGAGTGGGGGAGAGGTTCATAGTTAGATTTTTTTTCATAAGTAATTAAATTTTATAAATAAAAAAGAAAAGGTACAGAACCAATGTTCTATCTCCAAGTGTTTTGCCGACTTGGATTTAGAATAAAGATGTTGGGGCATACCCCAAGCAACGTGAAACATGTCACAACACCAATATAAAGTAAATAAACAATGGAGTAAACAGAATTACGTCCGCCAACGGCCATCAACCGAAATAAGAGTTCAAAGGAAAGAAGGACAACTTCAAGGGATTCCACACAGCAACATCTAAGCTGATCAACAATCCAGCAAACATCAAGAGAAATACATGCAAAACTAGGGCACCCAAGGACTCCCACCAAAGCCATCCAACCAGATCATGGTCAGCAACACTACACAGGGACTTCTTAGGACATCTTCTTGGTCACCCACCTCGTCCAAAAGCATGTCAGATAGAAAGCCACTTGTGCCACAGCCACTTGGGCGAATCAACCTTCTCGGCCATCATCTAACTCCTCAGCCAGCAAGTAACGCGGTCAAAAACATCCTGTCCTAAGGCAAACAACTCGTCAAACAGCCATTGCACTACAGCAGAGCACTATTGTATCCAACCAATACAACAGCAAGGTCCTTGTTTTAAAGCATACTTCTCAGCAGCATAACCACCATGCAGCAGCTGGAAAGACTACTTGCATCAACAATTCTAGCAGCAGCTTTCGGCAACGGGCAGCAGCTTTCAGCATCTTTTCCACATGCTGGTCAATCACGGCATCCCCCAGCAAGAGACCTCGGATTGATAAGTACACTGCCATGATGCAATCAATGCATCCCAAAGCATCTCAGGCAAAATCACCAGCTGAATCCAAGAATTCAGATTGCACCATTAACTTGGATCCAAGGTTCACAGTTAAAATTACCTTTGCCTGTAGGTCAAATATTAATAGTTGGAGTCTTCGCCTTGGAAACTTATGGGTGTTACCTTGGAGGTAGATAATGCTTGATAATTTTAAGGGCAAAAATAGTCATATCCTAAAGAAAGAGATAATCTTATGATATAGCGAATGAATGGACCCATTTAAGGATTGCTATGGTAAACCTTAGTGTCTTTGAGGAAATGAGCCTTAATGCTGATAATTGACGCTAGGAGTCTTACGATTCAATGTGCTTTCGGTCTTTTGTTAATCACTCTCTAACCAGATTGCTCGCTTCTAGAGAGAGAAGATCGCCTTCTCTCTTCCTTGTTTCCAAGCCTGCTCGCTTCTGCCTTGCTCCGTCCCTCATTTTTTCATACCGGCGCCCATGGGCGCCAGTTCCTCGCCTATCCCCCATCTCTCCCTCTAAGGATTCCCTCCCCCCTCTCCTTCAGATTTCTTTGCTGACCCCTCCTCTTCCGCTCACACCATTTTCCCACCTCCCACCAATCCTCTCCTCCTCCTTCTCGGTCTCTTCCCTCTGTTCTCCCTCCCGTTAGGGTTTCGGGCGTTCCATCTCTGGTCCCCGATTGCACAGACACTGGACAGTCGTCTTTGGCTCCTTCTCCTGAGGCGGTGGCCTCGCAGCCTTCGCAGTCGTGGGCTTCTATTGTCTCCAAGGATTCCTTCGATGTAGGTAACCATCTCAAATACTTCCCCCCCTTCCCCCCAGGGTCCCGTCATTGAGCTATTTCCCCCTGGTGAAGTTATCCAACAGGGAGATGTCACTTGGAGAGACTCCCTGGTGGGCTACTTCTATGAGGCTCCCCTCAATTTCTTCGTGGTCAATCATATTGCCAGGAATATTTGGGCTAGGTTTGGGATTTCCCATGTTGCAGAGATGGAAAATGGCTTCTTTCTCTTTCGGTTCTCTAGCAACATTATGATGCAAGAATGTCTAAAGCATGGTCCTTGGACTTTTGCTAGCCATCCATTCTTCCTAAAGAAATGGACTCCGGATCTGGTTCTCTCCAAGGAGGACCACAAGACCTTCCCTTTGTGGGTCCACCTAAAAGGGGTTCCGGTCCGCTTTTGGACCCCTTTGGGGCTTAGCTGGATTGCCAGCGCTATTGGGAAACCACTCCAGTGGGACCCCGCTACTGCCAAATGAGACCGGCTTCGGGTTGAGCGCATATGTGTTGAAGTCACGGCCTCACCCGATTTACCTGAGCTAATCAGGGTTAATTGTGGGAGTCACTCTGATGATTCGATGGGGGTTGATGTGGAGGTTGAGTACCCGTGGAAACCTCGCGCAGTGATTCGAGCGAGCACTAGGATCTCTAAGATCCAAAGCAAGATGCCCCCAAATCTAAACCTCGCTTGGGCATCCGGCTCCTCTCGCGCCCGCTGTCAACGGCTCAAGGGAAAGGGTTCTTGGAGATACGCTAGTAAATCTGAGAACTTGGTTAAGCCCGCTGGTCCTGTGCCGGCACCAAATTCCTCTCGAGGCTCTTCAAAGCTCGGTGGTGACATTCCCCGACTTGGTTGATGGGATTGTGGCTAATGTTGGAAACATCATCTCCGAGGATAACGACTGGGTTGGAAACATCCTAGGCATATTAGCAGCAATCCTGTGACTACGGGGAAAGCTGATAGAGCTACTCCGGACTCCAATTCCTTTGCGGCTTTATTAAGCCCAGAGGCTAACACCATGCACACCCTTGCGGTAGATTCTAGTAAATCTAAGGTTAATCCTTCTGTGGAGCTTGCTCCAGGCTCCAACTTGAGCGAATGGGTACTGGAGCCCCTGGGTGAACTTCCCCTTCTTGTTGACAGCAGTAGTAGTATCCAGTGCTTGCCTGACTGCGATCCTCAGTTATCAAAAGATGTCCAGCTGGTTGAGGAGCCCCCTCGCCCCTCCTCCACTTGCATCTCTTCTCATTCCAGAAGTTCCCGTTCGGCTAGACGTGTGCTGGTTGAGGCGACCCAAGCCTTGGAGAATAAAGACGTTGGGCCTCCCTTGACGAACCCTGTTTCAAAACAACCAAAGGGGGCCAAGAAGAAAATCCCCCCTCCTCCATTCTCCATGGTTAGTGTCGCTTGTTGGAATCTCCGGGGGCTCAATGGCGCCCCCAAGATCCATGATGTCAAGCACTTTATCATGTCCAATAAATGCACTATTGTAGGTCTTGTGGAAACTAGGGTTAGAGAGAATAAGGCCACCCATATCTCCAATCTGCTGATGCCCTCCTAGAATTGGGCGTGGAATTACTCTGCCACCCCTTTGGGTCGCATCTAGATTGGGTGGGATGATTCAGTTGTTGATTTGAGTATTTTGACAAAAACTGCTCAAATTATCCACTGCAGAATTCTCAATAAAATCAATAACCTCTCCTGCTTCATCTCATTCATTTATGGCTCAAACTTAGAAATTGACAGGAGATCGCTTTGGAACGAGCTGCGTGCGATCCACCACCTAATTTCCAACAAACCTTGGGCTACTGGGGGACTTTAATGCAATAAGAGCTCCTTCTGAAAACATTGGGGGCTGCTGGCATGAATCTAGTGCCAGCGCCCTTGACAGTTGCCTCACCGACTGTGAACTCCTTGATCTGAACTATAATGGTGCTTTCTTCACTTGGAATGATGGCAGGGATCCTGGATCTCGTATCTTCCACAAGCTGGATAGAGTGGTTGTAAACGGCCCTTGGCTTTCGGAGCTTCCCTCCTTAGCATCCTTTCCCCCTACTCGGCTCTCGGACCACTCCCCATGCATTCTCTCCCCTTCTATCTGGACACCTCTTCGTGCTGGTAGCTTCCGCTTCAATAATTTTCTTGTGCTCCACCCACAATTCCTTCCCACTATCCGTACTTGTTGGAGTTGCTGTATTCAAGGCGTTCCTATGTTCCAGATTGTCTATGAGCTTCGTCTTCTCAAGGACAAACTGCAAGAGTTAAATCTTAACATGGGTAATGTTCATGAAGAGGTCGCTTGCTCTAGATCGTAACTTGAGGACTTCCAGAGAAATGGTCCTCCTGTTGGCTCTCAGCTTATAGCTCATAAAGAAGACAGGTCAAAAGTAATCTATTGTAGAGCTCTGATGATTGAGTGTGATTTTCTTCAACAAAGGGCGAAGATTAGATGGATCCAAGATGGGGACCAATGCTCAAATTACTTCTTCCGATCCATCGATAGTAAGCATAACCGCAATAGGATCCTCTCCTTGATCAAAGAGGGTGGCTCTCCTACCAGCAATTTGGAGGATGTGCAATGCCTCCTTATCAATCAATTCTCCCACCTCCTGGGAGCTGGCAGAGAGGGCGGATCTTTCTCTAAAGAAAGCCTCCGTCCTTTTATCCTCAATTTCATTCCAGATGCCCTCCATTTGAGCCTCTGTCACCCTATTTCCTCTGAAGAAGTCCTCCTGGCTTTGTTTTCAATTGACGACAAAAAGGCCCCAGGTCCGGATGGCTTCTCTGCCAAATTCTTCAAGGCCGCTTGGAATGATATTGGTGAGGACATTATTGATGTTGTCCAAGACTTCTTCTTGCATGGGAAGCTCCTAAAGCAGATCAATACAACATTGCTTTCCTTAGTCCCGAAGATCAAATCTCCCTCAAAGGTCTCTGACTTCCGTCCCATCGCTTGCTGTAATGTCATATATAAGATCATTTCTAAGATCATCGCCGCCCGCCTCCAACCCACGCTCCCCTTCCTTGTTGGCAAATGCCAAACTGCTTTCATCTCTGGAAGAAACATTGGAGATAATATCCTGCTAGCTCAGGACTTACTCCACAAATACCACCTCAACAAGGATGCCCCTCGTTGTGCAATAAAAGTTGACCTGATGAAGGCCTTCGACTCCATCCACTGGGACTTCATCCTAGCTGTCCTTGAGCTGATGAATTTTCCTCCCCCAATGGTTAATTGGATTAAGCGTTGCATCACCACCACCACATTCTCCATTAATCTGAATGGTACGTCCGTGGGGTTTTTTTTCGTGGGGCCAAAGGGCTTAGACAGGGTGACCCCCTCTCTCCCTACCTATTTGTGTTAGGGATGGAAGTCCTGAATGGCATTCTGAATAGAATGGCTAGGACAAATCCTGATTTTAAGTTCCACTAGAAATGTGAAAGCTCCCGTATTGTGATGCTTGGCTTTGCTGATGACCTTCTTCTCTTCTCCAAAGCGGACCGTAACTCCATTCAGGCTATTCACGAGAGTCTCAACATTTTCAGTTGTCTGTCCGGCCTCACTCCTAACCCGGATAAGAGTGAGGTTTATTGCTACTCTGTTAGGGAGGACTCCTTCCAAAGCTTCACTAACATCCTCGGCTTCAAGAGAGTCTCTCTCCCTGTCAGGTATCTTGGTGTCCCCCTCATCACCACGAAACTTACCCACTCTGACTGCAAGCCTCTCGACCGTATCCACCATAGGATCTCGTCTTGGAAGAATCGCTGGCTCTCTTTTGCTGGTAGGCTGTACCTTATCTCTTCCATTCTCTCCACTATCCACAACTACTGGGCTTCTATGTTTATCCTTCCCAAATCTATCTTGAACAGCATAGATAAGTCCCTTCGCTCCTTCCGTGGCATGGCTCCCTGGATGGTAGATACTCTGCTAAAGTCGCATGGAAGGACATTTGCTCCCCTAAAGAAGAAGGGGGTCTAGGCTTCAAAAATCTTGTTGCATCCAACAAAGCCCTTCTGTGCCGTCACTTCTGGAGGATCATCATCAAAGATCCAGATTCCATTTGGGTGTCTTAGTGTTATCTTCATCGTATAAAAGATCGTTGCATTTGGACTACCAAAATTCCAGATTCAGCCCCTTGGAGCTGGAAAAAGCTTATGAAGCTCCGATCTGCTCTCCATCCCAAGATCCACTTCCGTATTGGTGATGGAGCTGACACGTTCCTCTGGCTTGACCATTGGCACCCACTGCGCCCTCTCTGTGATAGAACCGATGAGAGGATTAGGTGTGTTACTGGGTTACCCATGGATGCAAAAGTTAAGGACATCATCCTTAACGGCGTCTGGAATTGGCCAAACCAGTTTGACACGGAGGTAGCGGATATTGCTAGCTATATGCCCCCTACCTCCCTGATCTCTTCCGCAAGGATATGGCCCTTTGGACTGCGGACCACTTTGGTCATTTCATTGCCAAATCCGCTTATAAAATCTTCTATGCTCCTAACGACGTGATGGAATGGTCTAGTCTTGTTTGGACTCCTCTGTTTATCCCAACTCATGCCTTTATCCTTTGGTTAGCTATTCGACAAAGGCTCAACACTCTGAATAGGATCAGTCAGTACCTTCACATCTCCCCGAACTGTGTCTTTTGTTCTAATGACAGGGAAAGTCACAGCCACATTTTCTTTAACTGTCCTTTCTCCTCTGCTGTTTGGCATCTCATGCGCACTCAGGCTGGCCTTAGCTGGCCTTATCCACACTGGCACACCAATGTCTTATGGGCTGCCAGCCGTTGGAAGGGGAAAAGCCTCAAAGCCTGCTCCTACCGCCTCACTCTTGCGGCCTCAGTCTATTTCATTTGGAGGGAGAGGAATCAACATGTCTTCAAGAATATCGCGGCAATGAAGCCCAGCTGTCCCACCAGATCTCTGCTGCTGTTCGGGGTAAGTTGGAGTTCTCTCATGTTACGGCTGCCCGTAGTGACAGATCGATCCTAACAAGATGGAGCATCCCCCTTGAGGTCCTAAATGCTGACTCTGATCCCTGCCAGTTGTCGTTCATCCGGAGTGCTTTATTTCTTGCATCTACTTAGACGGAGTTGTTTTGCTATATGCAGGAGTGGCCTGAATCCGGAGCAGTTAGTGATGGATTATTCGTTTAATCCTACTTTTTAGGACTCCGGATCCTGGAGTGTTCCTCTGTCCTTACGTTTGAGGACTCCGAATCCTGAGTGCTTCCTTCTGTGCTTTTCTCTTGAAAAAAAAAAAAAGGTCTTACCCTGACTTTTATGGACTCCAGATTTCGGAGCGCTTATGCTTTGGGGGACTCCGGATCCGAATGACTCCGTTTTCTGATGCATTTTTGTGTTGTGTTCTTTATTGGTAAAAAAAAAAAATCTCTCTTCTCGCTCTGGTTTTCTAGACTCCGATTTTGGAGTTGCTCTTGAGGACTCCGGATCCGGAGTGTTTCTTTCTGCGCATTATTTTCTGCCAAACAAAAAAAAATTCCTTGGCCTCTGTGGAATCCGGCTTCCGGAGTGCTTTGGTGAACTCCAGAATCCGGAGTGTTTTGCTTCTTTTATTATGCGTCTTTGCCGGGGCTATAGAGAACTCCGGAGTTCATTTTCGGAGTGCTTCTTTGTTAGTTTTTTTTTTTGCTGAAGTTGCGGTTGAAGCTTCCAATGCCCTTTTTGCCGGAGCTCCTAAAGCCGGAGTGCTTCCTTCAACCAAAAAAAAAAAAGAGGATGCTTATCGCTTCTTGGCCGGAGTGATCTTGCGATTGGTGCTTCCGGAGTTCTCAAAGTCAGAGTGTATCTTTTCTGTTTGATCTAAAGGACTAGTTCTCTTTTTCCGGAGCTCCTAAGGCCGGAGTGCTCTTACCCGGAGCTCATTTGGCCGGAGCTCTTCCTTTTATCCGGAGTGCTTTATGCTTTGACGTTTCGAAGCTTCAATTGGCCGGACTTCTTTTTCTCCTTTTCGGTGTTAAAAAAATTAAATTAAATTATATATATATTTATTTACATATATATATATATATTCATTTCTTGCTTCATGGCCGTAGTGACTTTGTGTCTTTTGATTCTGGTTTTCCAAAATCGGAGTGTTTTTCTCCACAGTAGCTGAATGCCGGATCACACTTATGTGGTGCTCCTCGGCCAGAGCACTATTATCCGGAGCCCACAAGTACGGAGTGCACCTCTCAGTTGGACGGAGTCCTTCCTTCTTTCCGGAATTCTAAATGCCGGATCAACTTTTCCCGGTGCTTTGAAAATCGGAGTGGCCTCCTTGAGAACAATTTTCGGAGTCCCTTTGGTTCTCCTATTGGAAGGACGGAGTGGCTTGTATTCTCTGCTGGGCGGAGTGCTCATTACTCTTCTTGGACAGAGTGGATTATTCTCCTTCGAGACTACCTCTTTGCTCTCTTCTTGCGGACATGCTGACGTGGCTGCACTCACCTCCTATTGTGGAATTGCTGATTCAGCGTCCTCCTACTCAGCTTCCGTCAACTTTTGGTCTTGCGTCTTAATAACCGTCTCCAATTGTGTTATCTTTTATTTATGACTTCTGTGTCAAATCTTGGGTAATCCCTTTTTCTATGTTTCCTCTTCCAAGTCGGTAAAACACTTGGGATAAACATAGCTGTTTGTACAGATTATTTAAATTTAATGTAATTAATTACTTACCAAAAAATAAGTGTTTTGGTCTTTTGTAGGAGATGTGAAAGGAAAAATTGTAAGTAGGTTTAAATTTTTGGGTAATAGGAGGTTGTTTTCTTAAATCGGGAGATAGAAACGTATTTGAAATATTAGAGCAATGAAATTTTGAAATGAGAAGTCCCTATGGTTTTGTTTCAGGATGATTACGACAGTTCACCTATTATAATTACGGAGAACGTGTTTGGATTGAATTAGTTGGCCCATCGGCATGCCGATGAGATCCTGAGGCTACTAATTATTTTTGTTTTAAGATTTTGGGTGATGGCCTAAAGGCGTATTGAATTCTAGGGAAATCATTACAATTGTAGCTTTAATCTGGCTATGATTTGAGGATTGTGGGCTTTATCTGCAAGGTACGGATACCTTGGGAGTTGTTCTAATTGTGATTGCCATGTAATCTAAGTGATCTATATGGATTATGCATTTTAAGAAAATGTCATTTTAATGACATACCAACGAAATAATGAGGATGTAAAGTATTTCGATCTTGAAATTTGTTTGCGGTTGGAGGTTTGTGCTGAAATCATAATCGAAACTCGATTAGAGAATTTTGAGTGTTAAGTTAAATTGGATATAGTGGTGAGTTGTAACAAGACGATTCGTAGTTAGATGATTAATCAGAATTGCGCAGCGGAGATGTGGCAAACCCCTGCATTTCAAGGTCAAATTTGAGGCTCGGAAAGCATGCTCGCTCTCGAGGCTTAGCATCAATTGAAGTAAGGATTTTCAACCGATTGGGGTTTTGAGTCAAGTCAGAGAGGTAGTTAATAATTTAGGTCTGCCCTTGAACCTTGTAGGTCGATACGAAACCTCCCTTCTATCGTTAAATGTGGAAGTAAATATATGATTACAAAGGATTGTTGCTAGGAGACAAAGAATTCATCTCTTATTAAGGTTTTGGTTTAGGTATTGGGTAGAATGATTTGGTAATAAAAATTAGAGCAGTCCAAATGCCAAAGGTTTCTTGGGATTTTAGTTTAACTGATGAGATGGTTTGGAAGCGTTTAGGAGATTATCTTCGATTCGGTGATTTTGAGGTTTGTCAAATTTTGAGAATGAAATTTCTATAAATGGGGGAGAGTGTGACGACTCGAATCCCAAAACATGATAATAAGGATGTAATCGAGTTAATAATGACCAAGGATTGGGATTAGAATATGGGAAAAGTGAGTTTGGAAGTGAAAAGAGAAAGTTGGACCCTGTAAGGTATTAGTTTCCAAGATAGGGTTAATATGGGTGGTGAGGTCTTGGATTTCCAAAATATGGTAATTTGGAGATAATTAAGTTAAAATAGGTGAATTGTGGTCAAAAAGTATGTGAGGAATTGGATTGAAAAGCTCAAAGATCTAAAATTAGTCAAATGGAGAACCGAAGTTATAAATCGTGGAATGTTAACCCGTAAATAAGATTCTGAGTTTTAAATTATGAAAACCATGGCCTATTAAGTTTATAGAATCAAAAGTATGGTCTAAGAATGTAAAAGATTGGGTGAGAATGGTCAAAACAGGTTCTGGACGACGAAAACGCGAAGTAGGTTTGCTGCAGGCTTGTATCGTCCAAGAATGTAAAAGATTGGGTGAGAATGGTCAAAACAGGTTCCGAACGACGAAAACGTGAAGTAGGTTTGCTGCAGGTTTGCTGTAAGCCTGACCTGCGCCTGCTATAGGCTCAAGCCCAAGCTCGAGCGCAGAATCCAGATTGGGTGCACAATGGGTACGCCCACTGCACGCTTGAGCGCCAGGCCATTTTTAAAAGCTTCGTCCTGCTTCGCGTTTCTCATTTTCTACACAGCACCAAACCCTTAGAGAGAGAGAGTGATGAACAAGAGAGAGAAAGAGATGATGGAGGCTCACGAGTCTGAATCCGTCTGAAAGCCAATTAGAAAAGTGATAGATTGAGTCGAGGCAAGTGCACCCATACCCTCATCTTTAGTTTTCTCACACTTTTATCTTATTTTCTTCGGGTATCCTCATTTCGATACCCGATTAAGTTTATATTTTATACTCCTCATAATCTAAGCATGAATATATGTTAATTTGGAGACCCAATTTGTAGTCTAGGTTCGGTTTTGGATGACATAAACCCTAACCCTCGCACTAAGCATGATATCCCACGGAATTTTTGGGGCTTTTGATTTATTTGGGACTAGAATATGATTATGCATGACTTGGGTAAGTTAACTTGTCAATTGGGTTTCCGAATTCGTGGTTATGTAAGGAAATTCATTTGCAAAACCCTAAACCCGCGCCCGGACACCATTTGAGCTTTGATTTGGAGTTAAATGTATAAATTGACTTGGGATTATAATTACCCACACTTTGGCTTCGATAAATTGCCCATTGGATGTCCAAAATTTTGTGAATTATCCGATATACGAAATCGTGCACTATTCACGTGCACTGTTCATTCGAGATTATTGAACAATTCTTTGCATGAATTCATCCATTTAATTTTCAATTAGGTGATGCATATTTGTATAAGCTCAATTATATAATTTGAAAGTTAGAATATGTGCAATTGTAAGCTTTGAAAATAATATGTTAATGCTCTGTTTGAGAAGAAAATTTGTGTCTAAAAGCTCTCAAAGTCAATTTATTCCTTAATGATAAGAATTTTGAATTTCCCTTATGTATATGATGTTCAAATATAAGTTATGAAAAGACTGAAATCCATAAGCAAATCATTAAGTACATGAATAACTGGAGGGAAATTTCACATTGGAAATTTTAATGAATCGATCCTCCCAGATGGTGATATCTGTAAAATGACTATGATAGAACCTCTCTCAAAAGAATCGTTAATCATGAAACAAGGATCTGCATTTATGTTTCTGATGGGTAACGCCCCCGACATGTCACTAGTGTCACAGTGGAAGTTTAAGGGAATTATCCTGGCCGCTTGTTGTAGCAGGTGATACTAAAGACATGCCTTAAGACATTACAATGGTAATCAAGAATAACTCCATCCATGGAGTGATACGTGGTCTGCCATTCCTCGGAATGTTAATGTTAGGAAGGTACATTCAGTGTCAAGACCAGCCTTGAAATGTATTTTGGTATATAAATCATGCTAGAAAGGATATTTCAGTTTTGGCCTTAGATTGTGTGGAGTGAACACAGTCTATCCTCAATTATTCTCTTCCTTTGGTTAGTAGGGTCCCCTAGCCTGGGTTTGCAAAGATGAGTAATTATGCTTAAATCACATCATAAAGAAAATAAAAATGAAAAAAAGAAGTGAATTGCACCTAAAGCATGCCTAATCAAGTTCTATATATGCATTCATTTCCTATTTGTATGTATCTCTTTTGCTAAGTTCTGTTATCATTATTTATTGCCTTGATTTGATGTACTTGTTGAGCTATTGGCTCACTCTTACCTTTCTTCCTTCCAGATGAGAGTTACAAGCTAAAGCTCGATTAGTTAGAGTAAGGCGGGTGACAAGCTAAGGAGACCGGTTGGACTTTGAGGACTTAGAGTTTTTTACATGCTGAATGTAAATAGTTTAATTACTTTATTGCTGTATATGATGATGATGATGTAGTAGGTTGTATTATGATGTATGTACCATTTATCTTCCGCAAATGATTTTATGGTTTTAGTTTGCTTCCGTAATATTTACTTGGTGATTTTGTATGGTCCTAGATGGCATCTCTCTTCGGTCATAGTATAAGTGGAGAGACTATATGGAGCCATAGATGATGTGGCATTTGTGGTCCTTTGTTTGTGCTGTAATCATAAATTTGATGTTTGGATATTGATTTTTCTTTGTACATGCATAAATTAACTGGTTGTATATTTTGTTTTTGTCTAGTTGTAGAGAAGACTCAGCCAAAATTTCTACAGAATTCAATATTTTTAAATCTTTGGGTATTAGTTTTGTTTTGTTTAATGACGGAGATTATTAGAGGAAAATAATCCGTTGTCCTATGGATGAATATTTTATTTCAATGGGATTTTTGGGAGCATATTCCAATTATCCGTACTCCACGGGTCGGATAGTGAAGAAGTCCAGTACCCTAGGTCCGGGTTTTGCGGTTAAGGCACTAAGTATTGAGGTGCCGCCTACTGTGGTGGAAGGAACGATCTTGAATTTTGACATCTTAATATGTGTGTTATTTTCGGACTTTGGATTTATATTTTCATATTGTGTTTCCTAAATTTATCCATTTGTCTGAGGACCTTAGATTTGTGTTAGTTATATCGATGACCATGGTATTCTCTTGGGTCGGTAAGTATGATTGGTTGGGTTGATTTGATTTATTTTGTGGTGCTGATCTTTGATATCATGTTAGTGGTGATTTGGTCGGTGAATCACCATGCTGGTGTGAATCAGGTTGGTAAGATCTTATACCTTGCAACCAGGTTGTGAAGCTTTGGGCACAAGCAGAATTAGTCAATGTACTAGGAAATTATTATCGTTTTGCCTATAAGTCGTTTAATAAGGAAAAGTGTCAAGCTTATTTAGAAAGATGAGACCACATTTAGGAGTCATCTTGTGATCACTAAGAAGTTTTGGCTGTATGAATATTTGGGGATGCCTCCTAAAAGAAAAGATTAGGTGGATTGATCTTTTGATAAGTAATTTGAGGTTGTATCGGAACGTCGCTGATTTTATGAATTCTATATAGGATCGAGAAAGCATCGGTTGGGTGCCCTCCGTGGGATGCTCTAGAACCTTTGGGGTGAGTAAGATAAACCTATAAGGTTATTTATGGATGACTAAAACTTAGGTTGTTTGGAAAATGAATGGTTTGATAAACGGACACTATGAATAGAAAGGCAAATCATTCAATCATTTACAAAGGTTTAGAGTTTCTAGGTTTGCTCTATATCCATAGTATTGTTAATTGTGGATGATTAAGAGTTGTGCTTGTGGTAGCATTCAGGATAGGAATATGGCTTTTACAAGTTTCGGCAATGTCGTTTGGGTTTGTAGGTCCATTAGCATTTCTATGGGTTTTATGGGTTGGACCTTCGGCCATAGTTGGGTCAATTTGTGAAGACATCATCGATGAATTCAAAAGATCATAATGATGTAAGAGTTCTGTTTGAGGACTATATCATCGGCCAAGAAGGTGGTTGGTCATGTGCTCAACTAAGTAAAGGAGGTGAGTTTGATTAAGGAAGGTGTTATATTGTGCTCAACTCAATTTGTTGTCCGATTCATTGTTTTTGCACGGTTTTGTACATGATTTGGCTTTAGATAATGAAAACCCATATCTTGAATAGTATTATTTACCGATTGGGTGTCTGATTGTCGAAGTTTTATCCGATTTTATACATACGAGACCCTAAACCCTTGCCTAGACTGCTCACCCGAATTAATTGGGATTTTTGCATGATTCCATTTTATTTAATTGATATTTAATCATATGTAATTATATATGCTCAATTGTATATCTTAGAAATATTGTGTCAACCATTTGTGAAGGAAATTGTGATCCGGAAGCTTTAAAATTGTGCATTGGCTTAATACAATAAGAAGTCTATTTTTTTCCATACTTTATGATGTTTATGCATATAAATTAAGTCATGTGAAGATTTAAAACCACAAGAAATATAAAAATTATGTAAGTATACGAAGGAAATGCCATAATTTGATATGTGTATATTTCATTCTCTCAGAGTGAGAATTTATTGAAAGAAGTTTGGTAGACTTTCCCCTAAAGAATAAGAAATGATGCAACTTAGACCATGAATTTATACTTCAGAGGGTAGTATTCTCTAGCAAGCGATTGATATTACCGTAAAAACTAAAGGATTATCCTAGTCGTGTTTTGTAATTGGAGATATTCCTTGGCATGCTTTAGTATACTATAGTGGAAGATCATTATCTGTATGGGCCGCGTGCTGCTAAGGCCCGTCTACAAGAATTATATGTAGATGGCCTACTTTGGGTCTTGAATAGAAGAAGATGGCTTTAGATTGTGTAGAAGCAAGCACAATCCAGATTTTGATCTCCCACTCCTTTAGTCAGTAAGACCTACTAGCCCTAATCCGCAAAGATAAAGAAATTCATACATATTTTGGAATCCTAATGAAAGAAAGATAAAATATGGAAAGTTATTTATATTTTGGAAACACCTTTGTTCATATTTCATGTTATGCATTATATATCATACTCCTATTCCCTTCATTGTTCCATTTTAAATATATTATATATTATTCTTGATTTTATTACACTTGTTGAGCATTTGACTCACCTTTACTATTTTTCCTTGCCTCAAGATGAACACAAGCTTATTCCCGATAGGGCGGGGTAGAGGATTAGAAGTCGGCTAGGCACGAAGACTTGGAGGATGATCTTGTGGACTTAGCTTTGTGGATTTGTACCTTATGGAGTCTTTTGTATTATTTCTTTGTGGCACGAAGACTTAGCTTCCTTAAATTATTATGGAATATTTGGATACCTAGTGGTATCTTGTCTAAGCCAACGTCATACCTAGAGATAAGACGTTAGTGTTACGTATTTATTGTGGCTTTTGGATCCTATGTTAAGATGTGTTGTAGTTGTATATTTATTATACATGGTTAATATGCTAGTTTTGGATCAATCTGACGATCATTTTTCTACTGAAACTCTACTGAATTTCAGTTAGAAATACGATCTGTCACATAAATGATAACTATAATAACAAATAGAAAAAGCATAACCAAAGAATAATACCAAAGTCACATTCATTTTATTACAAGATCAACTATAAAATTCCATACAACTATTACAACTTCATCAAAATACAGAAATACATTGACCTAAATAGCTCTTGACTTTACTCCTACTCATCTGGTACCAGCTCGGGCCTTCCATCTGAGGGATTAGGGAAAATAGCAAGTGAGTGAACCAAATACTCAATAAGGTACAATATAGCAAAGACCATATAATCTTTTTACTTAAAATACAACAATAATAATGATAGGAATTATCATGGAATATGATAACTTAAAACATTATTAGAATTCTTAACCCAATTTCTTTCTGATTTCTTAACTTTTCTTCCAAATCACGCTGAAAACTTTCTTTCTTATTTTTTCTTTAGGGACCAGGACCAGTATGCCTTACTAGCTAAATGAGCAATTGATTGAAATCTGGATTGTACTCTATCCACACAATCTAAGATCGGAGCTCATATTCGCTCCCCAAGATGGGTGATACATACCTTTATACCAAGTAGACAGGGCTGAAATTGCCTCAACGATACTGAACTAAACTAAATTATCAGATATCCATTTTCTACCATAATATACTAAGGCATGTCGGAATATACTATTCGTTGATTTATCCTTGATCCAGTTGCTTATCTCCTTGTAGAATCTCTACGCTTGTTCTTGCTATTTTTTCTTAATTTTCTCAATTTCAATGAAAAAATAATCATAATTCATATCATATTATAGAGTTCCTAGTCATTAAATTAATTCCAACAAAATCAATACTTCAAATTCCAATAGCATCATATTTTCAAAATATATTTAGTTTCAGAAATTAGAAAACTTAGTGCATCTACGTGTAAGAAAATCAGCAAAGCATAGTCTAGATTTTCAGCAAAGTATACAACAAAATTTTAGCAAGTATAATACAAAATTTCAGCAAAAAATAATATAAAATTTCAGCAACAACATAATTGAGAAAATCAGCAATTAGGTTGTAGGTAACAGAATTTCAACTGGTTGTAGTTTATGCAAATTTGATGATTATGACCAAGAATATTCAAAAATTTAAGTATTAGAACAACAATATTTAAGAAATTAACAATAAAGAAACATCAAATGAAGAAGTGATTCAAGTACACTTACCCTTGATCACTTGACTTGCTGAGTTTTGCCTCTTTCATTTACTTCTCTTCAGCCACATAGTTTTTTCTCTCTTTTCCTCCTTATTTTCCTTTCGTTCTTCCCTTCCCTTATGTAGTCTTATATAGAGTTTATCTTAAACTGAATTGTTACTAGCTTGCTGACTTACGTGTCTTTATCTTAAGCTAAGTTGCCGCCAGTATGCTAACTTAGGTGTCCCTAGTAATGTGCTTAGTTACTAGTCTAATTTGGTTGAATCATTAAGCTAGATTTTAGAGTTCCAGATGGCATGACAATTGGTTAATATTAAGGCGGTTGTGTACTCATTGAACTACAGCTAATGGATAAGAATTGTAGCTTATAATAGATAAAATAATATATGTTGTATGTTACAATATATATGTGATTGTCGAGTCTAGAGTGGCAATTTCCGAAATGGACTACTTGATCAATTTTGATTTGCCGGAGTGATCATTTAGTCGGAGAGTGGCAATTGCCGAAATGGATTACTTGGTTGGTATGGATTTTTTGAATGATTTACTTGGCCGATATAAATTTTTTAGAATGGTTTACTTGGCTGGTATGGATTTTCAGAGTGGTTTACTTGGCCGGTATGGATTTTCAGAATGGTTTACTTGGTCGGTATGGATTTTTAGAATGGTAATTACCAAAATGGACATTCTACCATAGTGAGAATGGAAATTTTCGGAGTGGATTTACCAGGGTGGATTGCTTGTGAGTGATTGCCAGATTGGATATTTTGTCGAAGTGGACATTTTGCTGGAATAGAAATGGCAATTGTCGGAGTGGATTACTTGTGTGCAATTGTCGAAGTAGATTTACCGACGTGGAGAAATGCCAGAGTGGATGAGCAATTGCGGGAGTGAATCTTTTGGCCGGTTTGAGTTTCTAGTCTCTAAGTTCTAACATAATTAACATATTTATGAAATTCAAAACTTGGCACTTGCAGAACCCATAATCAATCTCAGAAATTTATCGATTTACTTAAATTTAGTAATATTATAATACTTTTAGGAATTGGATCTTACATTTCTCCATTCATTATAAAAATTTCATCCTCAAAATTTATATACCTCAATGAAGAAATAAATGATAATACTTCCCCAAAATTTCATCTTTTTATTCCTATGTGGTTTCCTTGAATGAATAGTTGTTTCATAACACTTTGACGAAAGAAACTTTCATGCAAAGCATTTGATCTTGTTTTTCTAGGAGTTAAATCAGTTATTCAACATATGTTAAATACTCATTCATCCTCAATGGTTTATATTTAATAATATGCAAATTATTATAATTGTATTTGCAAGGTATTGAGATATGAAAGACATTATGAACATCTCTAAGGCTTGGAGGTATAGTTACTTTGTAAGCCATTTCTCTAATTATCTTTAAGATTTCAAATGGTCTAATAAACCTATACTTCAATTTCTCCTTCAATCCAAATTTGGAAACTCTTTTTGATGGAGATATCTTCAAAAATGTATAATCTCAAACTTTGAAGCTCAACTCGATCCTTATGTGGTTTGCATAACTCTTTAATTGGATTGAAGTAACTTTAAGTCAATGTCATATTAGTTGGTTTTTTTCTAATGTCCCCTGGATCACCTTTGGTGCCAAAAGTTTCTTATCTCTAACTTCATCCCAAAGCTTCAAAAGGTGACATATTAATACTTACTTGATATCTGTTGTTATAGGCAAACTTGGATAGCAGTAAACGGTTGTTCTAATTTCCTTTTATCCCTAAAGTTGAATCTCTCATCATATCCTCTAAAATTTAAATTATTTGTTTTAACTGCACATTCATTTGAAAATTATAGCATGTGCTGAACTTTAAATTGATGCCTATTGTATGATACAAACCTTCTTAAAATTTGGATACAAAAGTTAAAACTCAATTTGACACGGTTGAAGCTAGAGCCCCATGAAGTTTGACAATTTTATTTATAAACAGTCATGCCAATGATCTCATAAAAATATCATCTAAATGGTAATAAAATGGGCTATCTTGGTTTCTCGATCAATGATCAACCATATTGTATTATGGTTCCACAATGTTCTTGGCACCCATCATAAAATCCGTCGTTTTGTGTTCCCATTTTTATTAAGAGTTAGCATTGGTTGCAAAAAAATCCGGCAACTCCTTTTGTCTAGTCATCCCTTTTTGACAAATCATATATCATCCTAAAAAATTTATAATTTTTCTCTTTATATTCTTTTACTAAGAGATCTTTCATAAATATTGATACATTTTATTGATTCTTGAGAGGATAGTGTACTTAGATCATTGACCTTTATTAAAAACTTCCTTATTTATTTTTCGATTAGGCACATACATATGATATTACAACCTCAAGACTCTTTAAGCCAGAATGTTAAAATTATCTCTAGATTTCCTATTTAAGTCTTTGCCTATATCCGCTAAGAATGGATCATCCATTTGCATTATCTTATTTCTTTCAAATATCTCTTGTTGAACCTCAAAAGACGATATAATTATACATATACCTTGAGAATTCTAATGTCACACTTATGCTAACAAGTATATCGATTTCTAAAATCTTCAAATAGGGTATCAAATTTGCCATTTTGCAATTCAAAGTATCTGCTACTACGTTAATCTTTTTCGATTGATATTAAATTTATCAATCGAAGTACTTCAATAGATCCATTTTTCTCCTTTCCCTTTATTCAACTTCTTTTGAAAGAATAAATATTTCAAACTTTTGTACTCCGAGTATACTAAAAATTTCTCCTCATGTAGATAATATCTTCAAATTTACAATGCAAAGATGATCGCTACTAGCTTTATACTATGGGTAGAGTTATTCTTTTCATATATCTTGATTTACCTCGATCTATAAGTAATTACTTTTCCATACTACATTAGCACACACTCTTATCCATTCTTGGACACATTATAGTAAACTATATATCCCATAGATGCTTCTGAAATGGCTAAGATTATGCAGTCAACTCCTAGAAGCTTCTTTCTAATTTTCATTCCAAGCAAACTCCACAATCTTTTGCGCCAAGTAAGTCAATGGCATCGTAATCTTTATAAAATTTTTCACAAATCTTTGATATTGTCCAATCAACTAAGAAATTTATCAAAGATAGTATGAGTATACTACGGGTATAACCTCTAGGAGGACTGTTGTGAAGGACCGCATTTTTTACAGAAAATCTGGTAGAGTTCTGACAGAAAAATACCTGCCTAACAAAAACAAAACCTATAGAATATCATATACAATAACAAAAATTCATCTAAAATCAACTACAACACATCTATAAACCACAACAAATCACACAGGATCCAAATACCACAATTAACAACATGTGGCACCAACGTCATAACTCTGGGTATGACGTCGGTTCAAACCAAATACCACTTGGTACATAGTTAAACCATATAGACCTAAAATATACTAGAAGATAGACTACATATAAACATCATCATCAACGGTATATATGACCATCAAAATAATACAATATACTCTATAACAGGGTACAAAATCACAAATCTAGGCCTTTAAACTATCCTCCAAGATCTTCATGCCTAGCCAACTTCTAATCCTTTACCCTACCCTATCGGATATAAGCTCATACTCTTTTAGAGACAACAAACTAGTAACGGTGAGCCAAAACTCAGCAAATGTAAAATAAATAAAGATAATGTACAATATAAATAAATGGGACAAGGAATGGGATAAAAACATAATATAGAATGCACAACATGAAACATGAGCAAATGCATTTCTGAAATATGAGTAACTTCTCATATTTTGTATTTATTTTCTCTTAGAGTTCCAAAATATGTATAAATTTCTTTATCTTTGTAGATCAAGGCTAGTAGGCCCTACTAGCTAATGATGTGAGAGAACAAGAAAAGGAATGTGTAGACTCTCATACATTCTAAGGCACATAACCATGGAATTTAACACCCCGTGGCGAACGGTATACCTATAATCTCGATATATGAGGCAATCACACATGCCCCCAATCCCCCGGGGCCAGAGGCAGTCTTCGATCTTTCACAGTAATATCCTAAGGCATGTAAAGGATATCACTCGCTCCAATAAACAGCCGAGAGACGCAATTAGGGTAATCCTTGAGTCTCCACTATAATATCAAAGGCATGCTTGGGGATACTACCCTCTAAACATAAATCCGTGGTCATGGTTTCATGATTTCTTAATCTTTGAGGGAAAGTCCACCAAACTTCTTTCACATAGTTGTCACACCGGGAAAATAGATCATTCACATAATAAATTGTGGCATTTTCTTCGTATTCTTACATCCCATGCTTAATTCCGATATACAGATACGGATTATCATTTCTTATGGGTTCACATCTTCATGTGGCTTCACACATGTGCATAATTAATAGAATGCTTTGGAACAGTTAGGAAATTCTTACCACATTGGCCAAATGTAACTTTAGAGCTTTCAAATAATAATTCCTTCATAAGTGTTTACATTAGTATATTTTGGAATATACGATTAAGTATATACAAATATTCATAACATAATTGACAATTAAACAAGGAGGAATCATGTAAAGATACCCAATTACCTCAAATGAATAGTGCCAGCACGTCGATTAGGGTTTCTAGATGCACTAAATAGGTCAAAATAGGGAAATCGAACAACAGACCGATAAATATACATATTCAAGATATTGGTAAATCATAATTAAAGCCAAAGCATTTATTAGACTTGAAATATTGGTTAAATGTAGTCCGGGTGCGGGTTAGGGTTTCGACAGATGAATTTTCACATAAAATAACTAAATCGGATACCCAATCAATAAATTAACATATACAAGTTATAGGTAATAATATCCTAGACCCAATTTAAATAATAGCCTAAAAAAATTCATGGTTAAAAGGGTCCGGGAGCAGGTTAGGGTTTGGGTATGAAAATCAGAAGAAAACTAAGAAATCTTATATAAAATTAACATATAAGCATGTATACATCATGGGTAACACAAAATATAAATTAATCGGGTATCGGAACGAGGATACCTAATGAAAACAAAATAAAAGTGCAAGAAAATGAAAGAGAAAGGTATGGATGCACTTACCTCGACCCGATCTACCACTTCTCCAACTAGCTCAAGCTCAGAATCGAACCCAGGAACCTCGGTTTCCTCTTCTCTCTCTTCTTCCGCCCTCTCTCTCTCTACCCAAAACCCCTTGCTGTCTCGAAACCCCCTCTTCCCCTTATTATTATTATTATTATTATTATTATTATTATTGTTGTTGTTGTTGTTATTATTGTTGTTGTTGTTGTTATTATTATTTGTGACGGAATGGATTATTCTTTTCCAATAACCTTCGTCAATAATCATATAAAACTAAAGCCCACAATTTTAAATAATATAAAATTTTGGTAGAAAATCAGGCAGAGTTCCCTCTAAAAGTTGGCAAAAATCATACATAAAAACCTAATGAAATAACTTGTACAAGCATATAAATATCTAGACTTTAATGTTCAACCACAACACATACACAAAACTAACAAATACCATATCATCCATGACTCCAATACAGTATCTCTACTACTATATTGGATTCATAAGAGATGCCTTCTAAGAACTTCTACAAACTCAACATTAGATAAGCAGAAGCTTTCTATATCCATAAATAAACTGCGGAAGTATAACAATGATCCATAATAATTAAACAACAAGCCATATTAAAATTCATTACATAACATAAAACTCAATCAGCTATTTACATAATGTAACACTAATCCATATTCCGAATTCTAAGCCCTTGAAGTCTAGCCGACTACTTTAGCTAATCCCTCTCGTTGATCTTCTAATTAGGCGTCAGCTCAATGGCTCTCATCTGGAAGAAAGAAGAAGCAAGAGTGAGCTAATATCTCAATAAGGCATATATACATATCAAAGAACATGCATAATTTGTCTTTGAAATATAATAGTGCACAAATGTAGGACAAAGATGCATGTAAGATTATAGTTCATGATTCGTTCCACGTTTTCTTAGGTTCATTTTCCTTGTCATTTTCTTAATTATTAGTTCATTGTTGAAAACTTATTTCGTTGAGGGATTAGAGCCAGTAGGCTTTACTGACAAAAGGAGCAGTCAATCGTTACCCTGATTGTGTGCACCTATACAATAAAAAGTCCATCTCCTCCTGTTCTCGACCCAAAAGCAGGCGATCTACATATCAACCCTATAGATGGGGCCATGATCCATTGCCGCAAATAGCATTCATACAGACAATGACCTTGCACTATAATATATTAAGGCATATTAAAGAATATCACCTGCTAAACGTGGCTAGGATACACAGCCAAAGTAATCCTTGAGCTTCCACCGTGATATTATGGAATGTCAAAGTTTATTATCCCTAATCCTTGGTCCAACTTTCTTATTTCTTTAGGGAATTCCGCTATTAAATACATAATTCCTTCGTTACCACTCTACGTTGGAGAATGTTTCGTATTCGTATTCATATCCATATTCATATTTGTATTTGTACTTTCTTGTTCCAAAGAACAGTTCACAGGTCCTTCACTTAATTGCAGAATTCCCTTCACCATCTGATTTTCTTTTTCCCTAAACATGTTTTGATATAGATTTCCGTATTTCTTCATGATCTTACGTTCTCCCGTAATCATAGTCCATGCATAATTCTTCTTTGGAGCATGGGGGATTAAGAATTCATTGTCATTTTATGCGAAATGGAATTATATAGCTTCCGGTTTATAATCCTTTCATAATGGATTCAGGACATGATTTTCGGAATATATTCAATTAGTATTTTTATAATATATGCATAATTGTTCATGAGGTTTGGATTAAGCAAAGAATTCTTACCGTCGAAGAGGAGATTGGCTTGAGGGGCTTTCAGATACGAATTTTCATCACAATTGAACATGCCAAAGCTTCCAAATTATACAATTGAGTTTATACAGATACATATCACTTATTCAACAATTAAACAATGTAAAATTATGCAAAATATTGCTTGTGGACATCGGGTGAACAGTACCCGCGCAAGAACAGTGTGCATGAATATTACCTGATTGCGCATATCGATTAATTCTCGAAATTTCGATCATCCAAGGGTATACTATCAAATTCAAGGCATGGGTAATTATAATCCCATGTCAATTTACACATCAAACTCAATTTAATCCACTAAATGGGCTTTGGGAGCGGGTTAGGGTTTCGTGAACGAAAATTCACATAAATCCACCAAATCGAGTATCTAATTAACAAATTAACTTACCTAGGATATGGGCAATGATATTCCAATCTCAATTTATGCAAAAGCTCGAAAGATCGGAAGCTGAAACCACTTGGGGCGCAGGTGAACAGTACCGACACGAAATGAACATGCATAACAATAAAAAAGGATAGCATGTGTGCACTTGCCTTAATTCGAACTACAACTTCTCCAAATAACTCGAAGCCAGAATCGAACCCGAAAGCCTTCGTTTGCCTCTCTTCTCCTTTGCGTGGACTCTCCCTATGCGGCTCCCTCTCTCCGCGTGCGCCGCCGCCTTTGCTCGACTTCATCGCAGCAACCGGCCACCACCATGCACGACCATTGCTGGCCAGCACCGGCCACTGTGCGCCACCTCTCCCGGCGCAACCCTCTGCTCTCTCTCTCCTATTCCTTGCCCCCGAAACCCTAGCCGAAAACCCACAAATCCCCTTCCCCCTCTCCTTTTCTATTATTATTATTATTATTATTATTATTATTATTATTATTATTATTATTATTATTATCATATATACATCCCGTTTTCTTTATTCTAAAACCCAAATCGTTACTCGGGCGATAGAACAAGTGCACCTCGGGTACTGACCCAACAAAATCCAAATATCATCCAAAATTTCATAATAATTAATTTATTTATTTATTATTATATTCAAAATACCCAAATAATAAATAAATCTAACTAAATCAAATAAAAATTTGGGATATTACATTCTCCCCTATTTATAAAAATTTCATCCTCGAAATTTGACGAACCTCAAGATTTACAATTAGGAAAAATTCTTTTAGAATTCCTTCTTCACAATCGTATATCACATCCTTAATCAAATGATTTATCATAGGGGACCTTTTCCAAATGAATTATCCTATTTCCCAATATCTCATGTTAGAGCCTCATCATAAGACAAATTCATAATCTCTCACATGGCTTAATTCGATCACATATTTATTTTCTTAATCTTTAAATCATGGGAGACTTCATGACAATCCTCAAAATCTGGGCAATCTAGATTATATTGGCTATTTCTCTAACTTAATTTAATTCCTCAAATAAACCAATAAACTTATATTTCAATTCATTTAAAGTCTCAAAAATGATCGATCATATAAAACCTTAATCTTATTTTGAAATCTTTGGGTCATAGGCCAACATGCTACCACTGCGCTACTCTAATTACCCATTTACTTACATGCTTAATTCAATTTGCAAGAATCAATTGATTCATATCAGATGCCTGGGTTACACCGTAGCTATAAACCTAAGAAAATCCCCAAGATATCGATATACATAAGGCAGGATCCATAATCCTCATATTACAACCAATATATGAAACATAATCGAAACAATTATTCCAAAATTTTGGTATAGTCTCAAGTTATCATCGAAACTTCAAAATTCAAACACCTAGCAACTCATCACCCCGTTGGCATACCAACAAGCCAACTTACTCATTGATCACCTTTCACAATTCCTATGAAGTATCGAAAACATATTAGATCTAAAGATTCCTACTTGCTAACTCCAAACCATGGAAGGAGTAATTCTGATCATGGACCTCTCTCCCACTTAATCAAAGGCATCCACCCACACATGATATAGGAAAAATCAAAGTCCTAGATCCTCTTCAAAGATATCACATTCTGCTATAATTCAATGGATCGATCAGGGATCAATCAAAACGACTCATTCGACATTTTACCCTTTATTCCTTGAAAACAATCTTCATGTAACTCATCCCAATAGATACTGAATGCCTCTAAGCCAAATGCCCCACAGACGTTACAAAACTTTGAAAAATACTTAACCAACATCATTCAAAATTCACCTAAACCCAAACGAAGCACACGCCTTTGCGATCTCAATCAATTCTTCCCAACCAAACAATTGCTCAAATCCCTATGAAATCACATTCACACCAAAGGAGAAACCATTGGTTCGACATAACACTTCTCCTTAATCCAACTTACATTCCTTTCCAAATTAAGCACATGACTAACCGTCTTTCTCCATTCATGATATGATCCTCAAGTAGGGTCTACACCCCCTATTGATCCTAGGAATTTATCAATGAGGCCATCACGTCCTTGACTTAAACATGACCGGAAGATCCAACTTATAAAGCCCATAAAATGCCAACGATCCTACAAAACCCAAATGGCATTATTGGAACTCGTAATGACTATACCTTAATTTTGGAGGCTGCCGCAGGCACAACCCCCGATTACCCATACTCTGGATACAAATCAATCCTAGGGATTATCAAACCTAAAGTGATGGATCAAATAATCACTCATGGCTTACAATGCTCGATTATCACATCATTTGTCTCCCAAGCAACAAGATTTCAGTTATTCACACATAACTTTTTCAATTCATCTTACGCATCGAAAAAGCATTGAAGCACCTCATGGCAGAACACTCAGTCAGTGCCTCATTGATTCTACGAAGAGTCTTCGAAATTGGGTGCCAAATCCGACACAACTCCACAACAATCACTAATTTAACAATCTCAAGATAATTTGGGTCAATCATTTCCTTTAGGAAATATCCTCAAACACTTACACCACCCAACACCTCATCGACGACAAAACAACTCTCAAGTGTGGTCTTATCTGATAACTAAACTTTACATAAATCCTAATCAGACGATATGTAGACAAAACAATACTAATTTCATCGCCACCTAAACAACAATGCCTCATATTCATACCTTTCTACCCAATTATGAGGTGTAATATCCTTGCCATCATAGTTCGTGCTAGCATGGCGCCTGACTTACCAAATCGTCCTCAATATCATATTAAGCCCTAACACCACAAGGTAATTAAATTAACCCAACCAATCATATCTATAAACCCGAGAAAGTGTTGTAACCTTGATATAATTAGTATAAGGCCTACGATCTTTAGATAGACAAACAAGCATACGGGCCCTAATAAAATATAGATTTTGGATCCCAAAATAACACATATATCGAAACATCAAGACTTGGGGATCTTATCTTGCCATGATGGATCTTATCTGCCATCATCACGAAATCTCATGATGGCTCCTTAATCATGACCCTTAACGAACAAAATCAATGAACCTAAGCCTTAAACAATATTGATCAATTCAAACACTAAATCATCACCAATTAAATCCAAACCTTAAGACACCTCCCTCTGAAACCTCTCGATTTCACAGAAATAGATCCTCGCTTAGGGCCTCCTGCTAATATAATCATCCTAAAATATTCTTAAGACACTATTTAACTAGTACAAGACGACTCATCCTCTATCTCTAACTTACCCAAAATCGAAATAATTAAAAATGAACCTAACTTGTCCTTACAAAAAATATGTTTATCTCAAGTATATTGATCAATTCAAACAAAACTAAATCTTACATTTCCATCATAAACAAACTAAATCCAAACCTTAAGACACCTCCCTACACTGACATCATCTCCTATTTAACATCAACAACATCACACAAGAAACTTTGAATCAAGGCTCCAACCTCATCAATCAATCCCAATGCATATTGCGTTTAAGACAATGGTCATCCCTTAGGCAGCCACACCTCTTCCATCGGGAACAATTGGTGCTTCTGCTAATATACTTGTAATACAGCACAAATTCCCTTTCGGCATCTAAGCGAGGCTCGGAGGCAACAACAGCACGGCAACAAAGGCAAAACTATTCTTAAGACACTATTTAACCAACTTCCATTCAGATTTGTGTTCAAAATTGCCCATCCAACACCGGTACAAGACAAAACAATCGGCACTCGAGAATCATCCATCTATCTCTAATCATTACCTCAAGCCAAACCACGGGCTAAGTTTCTTAGTCGAGCTACCAAAGAAATAATTGTGATCATAAAAAAGAGGATCCTTGTAAATAGCCTAACTACTTACAAACGGAAGCCAACTCCACTAACCTAACTTGTCCTATGCCTATGTCTACTTATCCCAACAATTTTAATTGATCGTAAGTTTCCACATGTGATTTAAATCAACTTAAGTTATCTCTTTTCTCTGATAACAACTATGATGAAACGGGTTATTTTTTTCTAATAACCTCCATCAATAATCATATACAACTAAAACCCATAATTTTAAATAATATAAAATTTCTGTAGAAAATCGGGTAGAATTTTCTGTAAAAGTGAGCAAAAACCATACATGAAAACTTGATGAATTAACTTGTACAAGCATATAAATATCCATACTTTAACATTCAACCACAACACATACACAAGATTAATAAATACCATATCATCCAGGGCTCCAACATAGTATCTCTACTACTATATTGGATTCATAAAAGATGCCTTCTAAGAACTTCCACAAACTCAACATTAGACCTGTGGAAGCTTTATATGTCCATAAATAAACAACGGAAGTATAACAATGATCCATAATAGTTAAACAATAAGCCATATTAAAATTCATTACATAACATAAAACTCAATCAACTATTTACATAATGTAACACTAATCCATATTCCAGATTCTAAGTCCTTGAAGTCTATCCCACTGCCTGAGCTAATCCCTCTCCTAGATCTTCTAATCGGACATCAGCTCGATAGCTATCATTTGGAAGGAAGAAGAAGCAAGAGTGAGCTAATAGCTCAATAAAACACATATACATATCAAAGAACATGCATAATTTCATGTTTGAAATATAATAATGCACGAATGAAGGACAAAGATGCACGTAAGATTATAGCTCATGATTCATTCCATATTTTCTTGGGTTCATTTTTCTTTTCATTTTCTTAATTATCAATTTATTACCGAAAACTTATTTCGTTGTGGGATCAGAGCTAGTAGGCCTTACTCGTCAAAGGAGCAGTCAGTTGTTACTGAGATTGTGTGCACTTACATAGTCAAAAGTCTGTCTCCTCCTGTTTTTGACCCGGAGGCAGGCCGTCTACATATCAACCCTATAAATGAGGCCATGATCCATTGCCGTAAACGGCATCCATACAGACAATGACCTTTCACTATAACATACTAAAACATGTCAAAGAATATCACCCACTAAATGAAATAAAGATAAACGGCCAGTGTAATCCTTGAGCTTCCACCGTGATATTATGTCATGTCAAAGTATATTATCTATAATCCTCGGTCCAACTTTCATATTTCTTTGAGAAATTCTGCTCTTGAGTACATAATTTCTTCGTTCCCACTCTACCGGAGAACGTTTCGTATTCGTAATCACATTTGTAATTCTTTGTTCCAAAGAATAGTTCAACAATTCATAAGTCCTTTACTTAATTACAAAATTTTCTTCATCATCCGATTTTCTTTTTCCATAAATATGTTTCAATATAGATTTCCGTATTTCTTCATCATCTTAGGTTCTTCTGGGATCATAGTCCATGCATAATTCTTCTTTGGAGCTTGGGGGACTAAGAATTCATTATCATTTTATGCCAAATGGAATTATTTGGCTTCCGATCGATAATCCTTTCATAATGGATTCAGGACGTGATTTTCGGAACATATTCAATTAATATTTTCATAATATATGTGTAATTGTTTATGAGGTTTAGAATAAGAAAAGAACTCTTACCTTCGAAGAGGATATTGGCTTGAGGGGCTTTCATAAATGAATTTTCTTCACAATTGAACATGCTATGGCTTCTAGATTATATAATTGCGTTTATACAGATACATATCACTTATTCAACAATTAAACAATGTGAAATTATGCAAAATATTGCTTATGGACCTCGGGTGAACAGTACCCGCGCAGGAGTAGTGCACGTGAATAGTAACCAATTGTGCATATCGATTAATTCTCAAAATTTCAGGCATCCAAAGGGTATCCTATAATATTCAAGGGATGGGTAATTATAATCCCAAGTCAATTTATGCATCAAACTCAATTTAATCCACTAAATGGGCTTTGGGCGCGGGTTGGGGTTTTGCAAACAAAATCCACATAAATCTACCAAATCGAGTATCCAATTGACAAATTAACTTACCTAGGATATGGGCAATATTCCAATCTCAATTTATGCAAAAGCCCCAAAGATCGGAAGCCGAAACCACCTGGGGCACGGGTCAACAGTATCATCATGAAATGAACATGCATAACAACGAAAAATGAGAGTATGGTGTACTTGCCTCAACCTGAACTACAACTTCTTCAACTAGCTCGAAGTTGGAATCGAACCCGAACACCTTTGTTTGACACTCTTCTCCTTCGCGTGGACTCTCCCTGTGTAGCTCCCTCTCTCCGTGTGTGCCGCCGCCATTGCTCGACCTCACCACAGCAACCGCCGTGCACGACCGTCACCGGCCAGCATTGGCCATTGTGCGCCGCCTCCCCCAACACAACCCTCTCCTCTCTCTCTCCTCTTTCTCTCCCCCGAAACCATAGCCCGAAAACCCCCATATCCCCTTCCCCCTCTCCTTTTCTATTATTATTATTATTATTATTATTATTATTATTATTATTATTATTATTATTATTATTATTATTATCATATATACATCCCGTTTTCTTTATTCTAAAACCCAAATCGTTATTCGGGCGATAGAACAAGTGCACATCTTGACCCAACAAAATCAAATATCATCCAAAATTTCATAATAATTAATTTATTTATTTATTATTATATTCAAAATACCCAAATAATAAATAAATCTAATTAAATCAAATAAAAATTTGGGATATTACATTCTCCCCCATTTATAAAAATTTCATCCTTGAAATTTGACGAACCTCAAGATTTACAATTATAAAAAATTCTTTTAGAATTCCTTCTTCACAATCGTATATCACATCCTTAATCAAATGATTTATCATAGGGGACCTTTTCCAAATGAATTATCCTATTTCCCAATATCTCATGTTAGAGCCTCATCATAAGACAAATTCATAATCTCTCACATGGCTTAATTCGATCACATATTTATTTTCTTAATCTTTAAATCATGGGAGACTTCATGACAATCCTCAAAATCGGGCAATCTAGATTATATTGGCTATTTCTCTAACTTAATTTAATTCCTCAAATAAACCAATAAACTTATATTTCAATTCATTTAAAGTCTCAAAAATGATCGATCATATAAAACCTTAATCTTATTTTGAAATTTGGGTCATAGGCCAACATGCTACCACATGCGCTACTCTAATTACCCATTTACTTACATGCTTAATTCAATTTGCAAGAATCAATTGATTCATATCAGATGCCTGGGTTACACCGTAGCTATAAACCTAAGAAAATCCCCAAGATATCGATATACATAAGGCAGGATCCATAATCCTCATATTACAACCAATATATGAAACATAATCGAAACAATTATTCCAAAATTTTGGTATAATCTCAAGTTATCATCGAAACTTCAAAATTCAAACACTTAGCAACTCATCACCCCGTTGGCATACCAACAAGCCCACTTACTCATTGATCACCTTTCACAATTCCTATGAAGTATTGAAAACATATTAGATCTAAAGATTCCTACTTGCTAACTCCAAACCATGGAAGGAGTAATTCTGATCATGGACCTCTCTCCCACTTAATCAAAGGCATCTACCCACATACGATATAGGAAAAATCAAAGTCCTAGATCCTCTTCAAAGATATCACATTCTGCTATAATTCAATGGATCGATCAGGGATCAATCAAAACGACTCATTCGACATTTTACCCTTTATTCCTTGAAAACAATCTTCATGTAACTCATCCCAATAGATCTTTGAATGCCTCTAAGCCAAATAAAAAATACTTAACCGACATCATTCAAAATTCACCTAACGCCTTTGCGATCTCAATCAATTCTTCCCAACCAAACAATTGCTCAAATCCCTATGAAATCACATTCACACCAAAGGAGAAACCATAGGTTCGACATAACACTTCTCCTTAATCCAACTTACATTCCTTTCCAAATTAAGCACATGACTAACCGTCTTTCTCCATTCATGATATGATCCTCAAGTAGGGTCTACACCCCCTACTGATCCTAGGAATTTATCAATGAGGCCATCACGTCCTTGACTTAAACATGACCGGAAGATCCAACTTATAAAGCCCATAAAATGCCAACGATCCTACAAAACCCAAATGGCATTGTTGCAACTCGTAATGGCTATACCTTAATTTTGAAGGCTACCGCAGGCACAACCCCCGATTACCCATACTCTGGATACAAATCAATCCTAGGGATTATCAAACCTAAAGTGATGGATCAAATAATCGCTCGTGGCTTACAATGCTCGATTATCACATCATTTGTCTCCCAAGCAACAAGATTTCAGTTATTCACACATAACTTTTTCAATTCATCTTACGCATCGAAAAAGCATTGAAGCACCTCATGGCAGAACACTCAGTCAGTGCCTCATTGATTCTACGAAGAGTCTTGAAATTGGGTGCCAAACCGACACAACTCACTGACAATCACTAATTTAACAATCTCAAGATAATTTGGGTCAATCATTTCCTTTAGGAAATATCCTCAAACACTTACACCACCCAACACCTCATCGACGACAAAACAACTCTCAAGTGTGGTCTTATCGATAACTAAACTTTACATAAATCCTAATCGAGACGATATGTAGACAAAACAATACTAATTTCATCGCCACCTAAACAACAATGCCTCGTATTCATACCTTTCTACCCAATTATGAGGTGTAATATCCTTGCCATCATAGTTCGTGCTAGCAATTTACCAAATCGCCTCAATATCATATTAAGCCCTAACACCACAAGGTAATTAAATTAACCCAACCAATCATATCTATAAACCCGAGAAAGTGTTGTAACCTTGATATAATTAGTATAAGGCCTACGATCTTTAGATAGATAAACAAGCATACGGGCCCTAATAAAATATAGATTTTGGATCCCAAAATAACACATATATCGAAACATCAAGACTTGGGGATCTTATCTCCTGCCATGATGGATGACACTCCTATACTATGTGCCATCATCACGAAATCTCGATTTACAGTATTGGGCTCCTTAATCATCCGACCCTTAACTTCGAACCAAAATCAATGAACCTAAGCCTTAAATCAATATTGATCAATTCAAACACTAAATCATCACCAATTAAATCCAAACCTTAAGACACCTCCCTACAACTCCTCTCAACCTCACGGTCGACCACTGTCCGAAATAGATCCTCGCTTAGGAGCCATAGCAGCTGCTAATATACTATCTGAAGGCAACAACACGGCTAAAATATTCTTAAGACACTATTTAAGACGCTAGTACAAGACAACCAGACTCATCCTCTATCTCTAACTTACCTCAAGCCTAAGCTAGTCCACCGAAATAATTAAAACTATCTAATCTAACCTAACTTGTCCTTTTTTTTTTGGTAAGTAAGTATTTTGGATTAATGGGAGAAAAAAAATTACAAAAAATATGTTTATCTCCAAGTATTTTAACTTGAAGATAAAACATAAACGCCAGGGCATACCCCGGGCGAACAGTACATCGAAGTATACAAAATGGCCTCTAGGAGGACAGCGTTTACCGAAAACGACAAAATATTACATTTCCATCATAAACAAACTAAATGCAGTATGAAAAACGGCTTGGGTTGGCACGCATGGCACGCCATAGGCACATGGAGCATTTGGATGCTCGACTTGACATCATCTTCGTCTATTTAACATAGCAACAACATCACACAAGAAACTTTGAATCCAAGGCTCCAACCTCATCAATCAATATACCAATGCATATTGCGTTTAAGTCACAATGGTCATCCCGAGAAGGCATGCAATTCAGCATTGCCGGGCTGCACCTCTTCCATCGGGAACAATTGGTGCTTCTCGGCACAAAGACGAGGATAATTGCGTGCTCAAAGATCATCTAATTCAGCGGCCAGCAACAGCAACTTAGCAATTTTGCAGCATTGGCCAAGCTGCGATCCGGGTCATGTAGCAAGGGACTACCAGAGAATCGGAAGACAACACGTGCACACATGCACAACCAACTTCCATTCAGATTTGTGTTCAAAATTGCCCATCCAACACCGGCACCAAAGCACAGACACAAGGGGCAAAACAATCGGCATGGGGCCTTCTGAGAATCATCCATCTCATGCACCAGCAACTGAGTATTAGTTAATCATCAAGAGCACCTACCAGCAGACCATACAGCCAAACCACGGGCTCATCAGCAGGTTTCTTAGCAGGTAAGCCCAAAACACGAGCTACCAAAGATAGCAGCATCAATTGTGATCATCAATTCCATGTGAGCGAAAGAGGATCCCTTGTAAATAGCCATCAGCAACTACTTACAAACGGAAGCCAACTCCACTAACCTAACTTGTCCTATGCCTATGTCTACTTATCCCAACAATTTTAATTGATCGTAAGTTTCCACATGCGATTTAAATCAACTTAAGTTATCTCTTTTCTCTGATAACAACTATGACGAAACGGGTTATTTTTTTCTAATAACCTCCGTCAATAATCATATACAACTAAAACCCATAATTTTAAATAATATAAAATTTCGTAGAAAATCCGTAAAAGTGAGCAAAAACCATACATGAAAACTTGATGAATTAACTTGTACAAGCATATAAATATCCATACTTTAATATTCAACCACAACACATACACAAGATTAATAAATACCATATCATCCAGGGCTCCAACATAGTATCTCTACTACTATATTGGATTCATAAAAGATGCCTTCTAAGAACTTCCACAAACTCAACATTAGACCTGTGGAAGCTTTATATGTCCATAAATAAACAACGGAAGTGTAACAATGATCCATAATAGTTAAACAATAAGCCATATTAAAATTCATTACATAACATAAAACTCAATCAACTATTTACATAATGTAACACTAATCCATATTCCATTCTAAGTCCTTGAAGTCTATCCCTTTCTCGAGCTAATCCCTCTCCTAGATCTTCTAATCGGACGTCAGCTCGATGGCTATCATTTGGAAGGAAGAAGAAGCAAGAGTGAGCTAATAGCTCAATAAAACACATATACATATCAAAGAACATGCATAATTTCATGTTTGAAATATAATAATGCGAATGAAGGACAAAGATGCACGTAAGATTATAGCTCATGATTCATTCCATATTTTCTTGGGTTCATTTTTCTTATCATTTTCTTAATTATCAATTTATTCTTTGAAAACTTATTTCGTTGTGGGATCGAGCTAGTAGGCCTTATCGTCAAAGGAGCGATCGGTTATTCTTGAGATTGTGTGCACTTACATAGTCAAAAATTTTTCGACCCGGAGGTAGGCCGTCTACATATCAACCCTATAAATGGGGCCATGATCCATTGCCGTGAACGGCATCCATACAGACAATGACCTTTCACTATAACATACTAAAACATGTCAAAGAATATCACCCACTAAATGAAATAAAGATAAACGGCCAGTGTAATCCTTGAGCTTCCACCGTGATATTATGTCATGTCAAAGTATATTATCTATAATCCTCGGTCCAACTTTCATATTTCTTTGAGAAATTCTGCTCTTAAGTACATAATTTCTTCGTTCCCACTCTACCGGAGAACGTTTCGTATTCGTAATCATATTTGTAATTCTTTGTTCCAAAGAATAGTTCAACAATTCATAAGTCCTTTACTTAATTACAAAATTTTCTTCATCATCCGATTTTCTTTTTCCATAAATATGTTTCAATATAGATTTCCGTATTTCTTCATCATCTTAGGTTCTTCTGGGATCATAGTCCGTGCATAATTCTTCTTTGGAGCTTGGGGGACTAAGAATTCATTATCATTTTATGCCAAATAGAATTATTTGGCTTCCGATCGATAATCCTTTCATAATGGATTCAGGACGTGATTTTCGGAACATATTCAATTAATATTTTCATAATATATGTATAATTGTTTATGAGGTTTAGAATAAGAAAAGAACTCTTACCATCGAAGAGGATATTGGCTTGAGGGGCTTTCAGAAATGAATTTTCTTCACAATTGAACATGCTATGGCTTCTAGATTATATAATTGCGTTTATACAGATACATATCACTTATTCAACAATTAAACAATGTGAAATTATGCAAAATATTGCTTATGGACCTCGGGTGAACAGTACCCGTGCAGGAGTAGTGCACGTGAATAGTACCCAATTGTGCATATCGATTAATTCTCAAAATTTCAGGCATCCAAAGGGTATCCTATAATATTCAAGGGATGGGTAATTATAATCCCAAGTCAATTTATGCATCAAACTCAATTTAATCCACTAAATGGGCTCTGGGCGCGGGTTGGGGTTTTGCAAACAAAAATCCACATAAATCTACCAAATCGAGTATCCAATTGACAAATTAACTTACCTAGGATATGGGCAATATTCCAATCTCAATTTATGCAAAAGCCCCAAAGATCGGAAGAAACCACACGGGGCACGGGTCAATGATTATCATCATGAAATGAACATGCATAACAACGAAAATGAGAGTATGGTGTACTTGCCTCAACCTGAACTACAACTTCTTCAACTAGCTCGAAGTTGGAATCGAACCCGAACACCTTTGTTTGACACTCTTCTCCTTCGCGTGGATGTAGCTCCCTCTCTCCGTGTGTGCCGCCGCCATTGCTCAACCGCTAGTGTGCTGCGACCGTCACCGGCCAGCATTGGCCATTGTGCGCCGCCTCCCCAACACAACCCTCTCCTCTCTCTCTCCTCTTTCTCTCCCCCGAAACCATAGCCCGAAAACCCCCATATCCCCTTCCCCCTCTCCTTTTCTATTATTATTATTATTATTATTATTATTATTATTATTATTATTATTATTATTATTATTATTATTATATATCCCGTTTTCTTTATTCTAAATCTAAATCGATACTCAGGTGACAGAACAGGTAGACCTCTGGCGCCAGCCTAACAAAATCTAAATATCCTTTAAAATTTTATAATAATTAATTAATTAAATTTTTATCACATTTAAAATGCCCAAATAATAAATAAATCTAATTAAATCAAATAACAATTTGGGATATGACATTATTATTATTATTGTTATTATTATTATTATATACATACCTTTTGTTTTTTTTATTTCAAAACCCAAATCATACTCGAGCGACGGCATGGGCACACTTCGAGTGCCGGCCCAACTAATCCAAATATCCTTCAAAATTTTATAATATTTAATTAATTTTTATCACATCTAAATTATCAAAATAATAAATAATTTCAATTAAATTAAATAAAAATTTTTCAGATATTACAACTGTAAGGGTAGTGGAGATACCATAGATATTGTATAATTTCGTGGTACTTACTCAGTAGTTAGGGGTATAAATACGTAGCTTTTGGTTCACTATGATAGAACAAGGTCCATAAAAATTTTTGTTATCTTGCACAGAGGAGATTATTGTTATCTCGTACAGATGTGACCTTGTGTTGAGCTGATAATCGAATTCAATAAAATCCATGTTACATTCTTGTTATTTAGTTGTTTATATAGCTTTCAGATGATGGATACAACATGTTATTGAATCTCTGATAGCCAAATGTACACCGTATGTTATTATTAATTTTATATATCGAACATTATAATCTGAGATGCTTATTTATATTACTGTATTGTTGCTTGTATTTACTTCTTGGGTATTCGGCTCACTCTTGTATTTTTCTTCACTCCAAATTGAAGAGGTATCGTAGTTGCTAGTCGAGATTTATGAGATTATTGTTGAGCACAAGATAGAGGCGATTTTGGAGTTAGCAACATATGAACGATAGTGGAAAATATTTCTTTGATTATAAATGTTCTATGAATTGATATATTTATGATGATCATTTATGGTGTGATAATTTTTAGTGATTTGATAATTTTGGGTTCATATATATCGATGATTTTAGAAATTATATTGGATAATTGATGAATTTGAATGACTTATGGTCTGGGTCGGATATTGGGACTCGAGCTTGGGTTGTCACATGACACCTCCTAGCACAACCTATGGACAGCGGACACCCTTGGTTCCTAGCCTACACAACACAAGGAAATGATGACCTAGTGCCTCATTTTTCGAGGTCACAACTTGTGGCATGTAACCCTGGCAGGCTTGGGGCTGATCCGACTGGCTCACATCCCAACCTAGCACTTGGGAAGAACTGTCGTGAATTAGGATCGCCAGAAGACCGAGTCTCCAATAGTCTCAATTGTTAGTATGTTAGATGACAAGCAATGAAAAAATAATATTCAAGTGCTTCAACTACGAAAGAATATTGGAGCCATGCAGCATAAGAATAACAATGCTTAGTAGTTCCATTCGTTAATTCATCTTTACAAAATACAAGTTTTCAACAGTGAATGTACAACATTGGAAGGAAACAAAAATACATGGAAAAATAACCCAATTGTATCTGTCTGACCGGCGTCACAGAAGACAGCTATGATAGGAAAGCAAACTGCAGCTGCTCTCATCCGGGAGGCGACCACCATAAACCACCCAACAAAACCAGCTGTAGTCATGGGGCCTGTACATCTATACATCAAATGCTAGACCCAACACAGTGACGACAACTTGGGTTTGGTAGGAGGGGATTTAGAAGTTCCTCCCCAGCAATTCCCAAAAGTAGTCCTCCTGAGAGCAACAAAGGGCAAGACCACCCAACTGAACGGGGAGAGGAGTTACCATCCCCCATCAAATAGGCCAAGACACTTGCCTTTCAAAGTTACTCTGGAGAGGACAACCGAAAACTAGTTAGGAGAAGATGAAAATGGTCACCGAAACCTGACCCTCATCTAGAGCGACACAAGCCCAGTTCAAGTTGAGTTTAAAAGAGGGGAATCAAGGCAGACTGCAAACGCATCCTCAGCTTTAGCTTCAAACAGTGGGCAAGAGTCTGCGTTGATCCCAACTTATGGTTGTGTAGGCTCCATGCCAACTCCGACCTCTAACACCACTAGACTGGTGAAAACAATTTATGAAACAAGACATAGAAAACCCATCCTTTTATAACCAAAAGAGGAGACCGACCAGCGTTAAACCCAACAAACTGCACTGGCCCCAAAAATTGCCAGCGGCGGAGAATCAATTCGACATTGATTCTCACTAGATCTGCAAAATGCAAGGGGAAGGAGCACAGCGACATCCCATTAAGAACATGTCAGGGCTTGAAATTTCAAACTTTCTAACATGGGGAGTTATTGATGGGTCCGATAGTCTATGGGCCGGCCCATGATCTGGCACACAAGGAAGACAACCCTAGAGGTAGCAAACCAACAAAAGGTCCTTGTGGACTGAGGCCTAGACAATGCAGTGCAGATTCACCTAATAGAATATAAGCCACAAGGATTGCCCCTTTTGATAGGCCTGCAAATGTAGCCTAGGGATATCCTCTTAGTAATCCAAGTTTAGCAAGAAAACCCACATGACTGCCAATTTGTCGTACTCTAACCATCTGAAAAAGTGTAAACTGATAGGGAAACAAGGAACAATCTCCCTCGGACGATCAGAGATCGTGGCTCAATTAACACCTCCATGGACAACTAGTGAACACCCTCTCTATAAAAAGACAACCTCTCTCCATCTAAAAAGAGGGAAGAGAGAGCCTGGCCAGGGTGCCCCCGGGCAAAGCCCCGTAGCATCCCTATTGCCAAAGGAGACCTCTAAAGGAAACGAAGGCAACCAGACCTGACCCACGAAAGATAACCTTGAGCTCCTAGGGGTCTGAGACAAAGAGCCACCCTCTCGTGAGACCTCTATCTCCAAGTCACTTCTCAATCAAGCGCACTAATCAAAATTTAATCCTCCATACCCAAGTTGCTCCCAAATCGAGTGCACATAGTGCAGCTTAGTCCTCCATCTCCAAGCAACTCCCTAGCCATACGCACTCATCGGAGCTCAAGCCCCATCTCCAAATTATTCCCCAGTTGAGCACACATAGCAAAACTCAATCCTCAATCTCCAAATTGCTCCCTAGTCCAGCACACTCATCAAAACTCAGTTTTTCATCTCCTAACTGCTCCCTAGTAGAGCATACTCATTGGAGCTCATCCTATCGTAAACACTCAATCTCTCGAAATATGTATCTGTGTATTATTCATTCATCTTTCTATCTTTCTACTTGCTTGAAAGGGATTTTTGATTTAAGCATTCAAAGACATACCGAGGAGTTAGTCTTGTCATCTTTTAACCTCTTATTTGCCAATTGTAGTATGTAGGATCCAGATTCAAAATAACGAAAATCGGTTTTGCTTTAACTCAACCTACCAGGAAGATTAGGTGGCTACCTACTTTGTTCAACAATTCGGATTTAAGGATGCATCAATAACAGATCCATATTATCAGGATTTTGGCCTTGTCCACTTACAACCACCCCTAACGCCAACACAAAATTCATATTAAATTATATCGTAAACTTTTTAGAATAGGTTTTTAAATGAATCAACCACACAAAGTAGGTTTGGGTCACACTTAATGGCTATGTTCTATGTATACTCAACATAGATTCAGAATTCCTTAGATAAAAAATAAATTTGAAGATAAATAAAATTAAAATATAACTAAAATCTTACAAAAAACAGTCCTTTTTTTCCCTTTTTTTTTTTTTTTGTTAGAAGAATCTACATCCTTTTCAAACTAAAATATAAGAAGCCGCTTCCCATATTAGTCTTTTGTGATAAGTATAAATAATATATAAAATACAGGAATAGGGATTGTGACTTAGTTATCACATAAAATATATGTTTTTTTTTTTTCTTTACATTTATAATGTTCTATCCTTTCACAATTAATTTGCTAATAATAATAAAAACATTCAAGCGTTTAGATGGAAACAAGCATATAGACAGGACCAGTATATAATAGGCTCGTTTACATGATCCAATTCCTGAATAAAGTTATCTAATGCAAAAATTTGAGTGTCACAATCGGGTCCATTGACGATAACTGTATAACTAGCTAGTAATATCTGAATCCTTAAGATTTTAGAACTTTAGACAAGAAAAGAGACAAGTACTAGACCTAATGGCAGGCCATGCCCGCTTTGTAGTAATCCAATTAATTATACTAATCTAATAATAATAACGTATTTTACTAAAGAATTTCAAAACCATCACCGACCCAATATAAAAATAAAATAAATTAAATTAAATTAATATATTTTTTGCATAACAGCTCAAATTGTTTGGTATAGCATCACGTTCGTGTCACGCCTCCTGTGACGAACCGGGTTATTTTCCCTAAATAACCTCTATCAAAGATAAAATAAACTAGAATTCTTAATTAAAATTATTAATTTCTGAAGAAAATTGGGCAGAGTTTAATTTGTAAATCGAGCGTTTGGCAAAATACAAACACCTGCAAATTAACCCTGCACAACAATCTTCAACCATCCATAATACTACAAGTCTTATTGTTCAATACACTACATAGGATCTAATCACCGCATCAACCGAGACGGTGCCGACATCATAACTCCTGTATAATGCCTATGGGGAAGGGTGCCAACTAGGAGCTTCGATCATAACCACAATGAGAAAGACCTGTGAAAGTATAAAAACCACGATATACAGCGGAACTAATTCATCATTCATTCATGCTAGACATCATATATCATCACCATACATGTTTTACACAGTTTACAAAATATGGCCAAAATTCTTGTTTCATACACAAAAATAGCTAAGTCATAGTCCTATGCCCTGCGTGCAATATCAATTGTCTATCGCACTTCTATGATCTACTCTATCTCATCGGGCATCCGTGCGTTCTCATCTGAAAGATATATAGTAAAGGTGAGCGTATAACTCAGCAAATGAAATCATGTATCACTAACTACAGCAATTTATAGGGAAGACAATAATTAGGTAGGGGAAATCATATAACTTGGACAAAGAAAGCATGCGAAGAGAGGGAGCATTGGGAATCATTTAGTTCGCATGCTTGTTCTGGTTACATTTATTTACTTTCATTACTTTCATCAATCTTTGTGGACCCGGGCTAGTAGGTCATAGTAACCAACGATATGAGAGGACAAGGAAAGGAATGTGTCTGCCACACATTCTAAGGCCAGCTATATTTTAGGTCTGCAGCACTCCGCCATCTCAATCGCCCCATATCCCCCGGGGACCAGAGCAATCCTCGTTCTTTCACAACAGCATCCTAAAGCGTACCCCTGAATATCACCCGCCCCAGGAGCGGTTGGAGTATTCCTCGGGTTCCCACCATGATGTACATGGTAAGTTAGAGGGTACTACCCCTATGATCTAGGGTCCTACTTTCAAGATTAGTCTTAATCCTTGAAGGGGAATCCACCATTGCCATATACATTCTCAAACCGGGAAATCACATTCCCATCACACGTCTCCAACGGGGAGACCAATTCCATTGCTTACACTTGTGGATTCACTTTCATTCACTCGTTTGGCTCCTTTCTTTCATTTGGAGCTTAAATCTCTCAACCAATAAGTTCAACTCATAAGAGAGCTTGATTATACCTACCTCCGTGGGTCAAACACCACCTTAGAAGCCTCCGGGACGCATCCCCTTGCTCCCAGTGTACAATTACACATTTTAGAGCTTACAATTTAACACAATATTTAGTCATGAGTTCCATCACAATTGAAGAGGGCTAACGCATGTACACTTACCTTCCAATTTTGGATGAACATTGTTAGGCCACTTTTAGAGGGCTCGGATGCCGTGAACGGGATCAAATTTTGCGGAATCGATCATCCGGTCAACATATACTTACTGTTGGGATGCGGGGGTTCATATACTAGAATCATTTCAACATTTTATGAAGGTAAAAACATGCAATTTCCCCCTTAGGTCTCGAGTGAGCAGTGTCAACGCCCATTTAGAGGGCCCGGATGCCGCAAACGGGTCGAGACATGCGAAATAAATCTCGTTGCCGATGTATATACTCTTTTGGGACGTGGGGATTCACATTTTGGGGTCAATTTAATGAAACGAGGTGCGAAAACAGAAAACCCCCAATTTCCCGTAGGTTAGGGTTTGACGATACTTCATCGGTCGGATCGGTGAGTAAATCGGATAATAAATTACATAATTCTTGGTCTCAAGTCACGAGTATCACATTTTCTATGGCTTGGGTGGGTATCGAGATGAAAATACCCGACAATAATCAAAAAACATCGAAAGAGAAAAGTTAGTGAGTATGACAACAGTTACCTCGATGCGCTATTACTTTTCTAACTGGCTCCCGAGCGGATTCGGACTCTAGGGCTCGGTCTCCTCCTTTCTCTCTAGAATCGACGCTCTTCCTTTCTCCCCTTCTCCAAAAACCTTCTGAAAATGAAAAAGTGGAAGAAACGCGAAGCAGGTCACGTTTTATACCAGTCGGGGTGCTCGAGCGCTGGGCGAGCGAGCGGCGAGCACGCATAGGCTCTCAGCTGGTGGGGGAGCTACTAGATTTTACCGCTCGAGCGCTCAGCGAGCAGGGAAGCAAATGGATTTTAATGCCCCAGCTCCGCTCGAGCACGCATAGGCGCTCAGCGCAGTGGTGGGGACGCATACTTATACCTTCAATAGGTCTAATATTAATTATTATCACGTTGATTTCTTAGTATTTATTATCTTTTTAGACCCGGAACCTCACAACTATCCTCCACTTATAGAAATTTCGTCCCGAAATTTAACGAATCCAAAACTTGAATAAGCTACATACCTCAGAGTAGATGGGGATACTTTTTCCGAATTCTGTCCTCTCTTTCCCATGTCGCCTCCTCGCGGGACTAGTTCATCTATAAAACTTTCACGAGAGGAATCATCTTAGAGCGCAAAATTTGGTCCTTCCGGTCTAAGATTTCCACCGGTTCCTCTACATAAACTAAATCCTCATCGATAGCCAAAGGACCATAATCATTCACATGAGATGGATCATATACGTACTTCTTTAACATGGAAACATGGAAGACGTTGTGCACCTCGGCCAAACTCAGTGGCAAAGATAGACGGTACGCCACCTCGCCAACTTGCTCAAGAACCTCAAACGGCCCAATGAAATGTGCCTTCAGCTTCCCTTTCACGCCAAATCTAGAAATCCACTTCCACGGCGAGACCTTAAGGAAGATGAAATCTCAACTCGAATCGAGTTCAGATCTCCTTTGATCGGCATAACTTTAACGGCTCACGAGGCCCCACCGCTATCTTTTCGACGTCTTGAATAACATGAATATCCCGGTCTCCTCCCAATGAATGGGAGATCGACACATCCTACCATAAAGTGCCTCAAAGGGAGCCATTCCGATACTAACTTGGAAATTGTTGTTATAAGCGAACTCGGCCAGCACTAGAAAATCATCCCAATTCCCATGGAACACCAATACTAAAGCCCGGAGCATATCCTCTAGTATCTAGATCGTCTACTCAGACTAGCCATCTATCTGAGGATGATACGTCGTACTAAACTTTAGGTTCGTTCCTAACTCCCGATGCAAGCTCTCCCAAAATTTTGAGATGAACCGTGGGTCGCGATCGGACACAATCGATGCTGGCACGCCATGCAATCTCATGATCTCATTGATGTACAACTATGCCAGACGATCGCGGGAGTACATAGTCCGAATGGCTATAAAATGAGCAGATTTCGTCAACCGCTCAACAATGACTCAAATCGCATCATGATTCTTCGGAGTCCTAGGCAATCCTAACACGAAGTCCATCGACATGTCTTCCCACTTCTAGCTGGGGATGGGTAGGAAATGTAATAATCCAGAAGGCTTTCTCCTCTCAGCCTTTAACTGCTGACAGATAAGACATCAATTAACAAAAGCCATGATCTCTCTCCTCATGTGTCTCCACCAGAACATTTTTCTCAAATCCTTATACATCTTGTTTATACCGGGGTGAATCGTGTACCGAGTCCTATGTGCCTCCATTATTTTTTATTTCATTTCCTTAACATCTGGTACATATAGTCGCTCTCGAAATCTCAAAACTCCATCGGCACGCACACTAAAATCAACCCGAGAGTCTCTACTGAGATCCCCTACAATATCCATCAGAAAGGGGACACCCACCTGCCCTTCCTTGATCCTCTGAAGGATCTTGGGCTGAACCTACAGAAAGGATAAAATCATCTGGTTACCCTTAGCGTAGCGCTGAATATGACAAGACTTCAAACAGTCTATCAACTCCATCTGCTTAATCTGTATGGTCGCCACCAAATAGGTTCGGTGACCCAAGGCATCTGTGACCACATTCGCTTTCCCCGGTCAATACTGGATCACACAATCGTAGTCCTTTAGAAACTCAATCCATCGCCGCTGCCTCATATTTAGCTCTTTTTGTGAGAACAAATACTTGAGGCTCTTGTGGTTGGAGTACACTAAGAATTTCTTGCCATAAAGATAGTGTCTCCAGATTTTCAAAGCAAAAACTACCACGGCCAACTCTAAGTCATGTGTCGAATAGTTTTTTCTCATGAGTCTTCAACTGTTGAGACCCATAAGCCACTACTTTTTTCCCTTGCTTAAGAACACTCCCGAGTCCCACTTTAGACGCATCTAATACACCTTAAACCCACCGGAATTATCAGGAAGAGTTAGAATCAGGGCAGTTGTCAACCGATCCTTCAGCTCTTGGAAGCTTTTGTCACACTCCTCGGTTCAGGTGAAACTTACCTCCTCTTTTGTCAGACGAGTGAGGGGTAAGGTTATCCGAGAAAAATTCTCTACAAAACGACGATAATAACTAGCCATCCTCAAAAAGCTTGAACGGGCATGGGCCGACTCAATTACAATTTTCTATGAGTCCACCGAGATGCCTCCATGAGAAATTACATGGCCTAGAGGCGAACAAGCTGATGTTCTGAAGAGTGCAAGCACAATTCTCAAGTGTCCGTCATGCTGGGCACGATCCTTGAAGTAAATCAGAATATTATCAATGAAAACCACAACAAATTTATCCAAGAATGGCTGGAACACCTGGTTCATCAGGTCCATAAACACGACTGGAGCATTAATCAACCTGAACGGCATCACCAAAAATTCATAGTGACCATACCTCGTTCAGAAAGCCGTTTTGCAATATCCTCCTGCTTAATATGAAGCTGATGATTTCCTAACTGAAAGTCAATCTTAGAATACACTAAGGATCCCTACAACTGGTCAAAGAGGTCATCGATCCGCGGCAAAGGATACTTGTTCTTGATTGTAATTTTATTCAACTCACGGTAATCTATACATAACCTCAAGGCCCCATCCTTCTTTTTGATGAATAGGATCAGAGCACCCCACAGCGATACACTGGGTCTAATGAAACCCGTATCAAGCAAATCCCACAGCTGCTGTTTAAACTCCTTTAACTCAACAGGAGCCATGCGGTAGGGGGCTTTCGATATGGGTGCCGATCACAGCACGAGATCAATCTCAAATTCAATCTCACGATGTGGTGGCAGGGCAGACAACTTGTCGGGAAACACGTCCTCGAATTCACACACCACCGGAATGTCTTTTACAGACATATCCTGACTTTCCACCACACTAACATAAGTCAAAAAGGCTTCGCACCCACTATTCAATAAATGGAGAACTTGTAGAGCCGAAATAAAACTAGACGGCTCCACCCTCCGAACTCCGGGAATATAGAAGGGCTCGCAATCTGGAATAGCAATGCCCACCCTTTTGTGGAAACAATCAATAGTAGCGTGATACTTAGACTACCAATTCATACCCAAGATAACATCAAAATCACGCATATCTAGAAAAATTAAATCAACGGCCAAAAGAAGTCCCTTCACCTCCACAATACACCATGGGTAGGACACATCGGTCACAATAGAGGACCCCGTGGGCGTGGATACAAACAAAGAAAAATCAAGGATCACAGGGAATGATGTAACACAACAAGCCAGCCGAGGAAAAATAATGGAGTGCACGGACCCAGACTCAAAAAGTACTGAGGAAGAAATACCACAAACTGGAAGTATACCTTCCACCACCTCATCTGATGCTCTAGCCTCGCTAGCAGTCATAGCAAAAGCTTTACCCTGCACCGCTGGCTTCGGAGCCCTAAACCTCGATGCCTGAGGGCACTCCTTGGCTCTATGCCCCACTTGGCCACAAGTGAAGCAAGCACCCGTCAACTTGGGACACGGTCTACCCTCATGCATTCTTCCACAGTGCTGACATGAACCCACCGGAGATTGGAAAGACGATGAAATTTGGCCACTCCTCTGACAACTCTATCTAGAAACCGACTGCCTCGGGCTTTTGTACAATCTCCCCGAACTAGTCCCAGTGCTGGCACCTGTCCTGCTTTTACTAGCCGACCTCTTTCTGAAAAATTCTTCATTTGCATGCTCTTGCTCATAAATCAAGGCCTGATCCAGCACATTAGCATAGGTGGAAAGTTTAAGAGTCGCCAGCTGCTTGCGAATGTCATCCCACAAGCCCATTAAAAACTTCCTAGTCCTCATTTCTTCATCTTTGACCATATAGGGAGCAAACCATGGCAACTCTAAAAACTTGGCGTCATACTCCGCCACCGTCCGGTTCCCTTGCCTTAGCTTGAGAAACTCCTCCGCTTTCTGAACACGAAGGCTAGATGGAAAGTACTTCTCTAGAAACACATCCTCAAACATCTTCCAGGTAATCTCAGCCTCGTACCCTAATGATCTTTTCCTCATCTGCTACCAATGATAAGCCTCACCCTCCGCTAGGCATCGGATCACGGCAAATACCATCTTAAGGCTCTCCAACCACGAATCTGCCTTAAGTGGGTCAGGCTCTCCTGTAAACTCTAACACTCGCTCCTAAACGAAGCGATCATAAGCAAATAGCTCAAGATTAATAGGAGCCTGAACAGGAGTCGGAACTAGAACAGGGGCCAGATGTCGCTGCTCCATATTCTCAATGATGTTTGTGAGACGTCCAAACAAATTCAAATACTTAGCCTCTCGATCTCGGGGCAGCTCATCCTTTTGCGAACCTTGACATCTAGGCAGCATTGTCAACTTTAGAAGTCACCACTGAAAAAGAAACAATAAAGGTTGAGCCAAATGTTTAACCGTCCCCAACAACATTACCAGATATAATAACACTTATGCAATTAAAGAGAACATTCGAAATGAGGGTGTTTAATTATTCTAACTTTTTCACATTCACTCATTTGACCTTAATCCACACTATCCTAGGCTTTCGCATAAATTCAATTCAACCTAAGGCATCCCTTCTCTGACAACAATTGTGACGGATTGGGTTATTTTCCTTAAATAACCTCAGTAAGGATAAAATAAAGTAGAATTCCTAATTAAAATTATTAATTTCTGTAGAAAATTGGACAGAGTTCCATTTGTAAATCGAGCGTTTGCCAAAATACAAACACTTGCAAATCAACCCTACACAACAATCTACTACCATCCACAATACTACAAGTCTTATTGTTCAACACACTACACATGATCTAATCGCCACATCAACCGAGAAGGCGCTGACATCATAACTCCGGTATAATGCCGGTGTGGAAGGATGCCAACTAGGAACCTCGATCATAACCACAATGAGAAGGACCTACGGAAGCATAAAAATCACAATATACAGCAGAACTAATTCATCATTCATCCATACTAGACATCACATATCATCACCATATATGTTTTACACAGTTTACAAAATATGGCTAAAATTTCTGTTTCATAGACAAAATTAGCTAAGTCCAAGTCCTATGCCATGCGTGCAATATCAGCTGTCTATCGCACTTCTATAATCTACTCTGTCTCATCGAGCATCGGTGTGTTCTTATCTGAAAGTTATATAACAAGGGTGAGCATACAGCTCAGCAAATAAAATCATACATTACTAACTATATCAGTTTACAGGGAAGACAGTAACTGGGTAGGAGAAATCATATAACTTGGACGAAGAAAGCATGCAATGAGAGGGAGTATCGGGAATCATTTAGTTCGCATGCTTGTTCTGGTTACATTCATTTACTTTCATTACTTTCATCAATCTTTGTGGACCCAGGCTAGTAGGTCTTACTTACCAACGATGTGAGAGGATGAAAAAAGGAATGTGTCTGCCACACATTCTAAGGCCGGCTATATTTTAGGTCTGCAGCACTCGACCATTGGCTACATTTTAGGCTTGTAGCACTCGGCCATCTCAATCGCCCCATATCCCCCGGGGACCAAGACAATCCTCGTTCTTTCACAGCAGCATCCTAAAGCGTACCTTGAACATCACCCGCCCACAGGAGTGGCCGGAGTATTCCTCGGGTTCCCACCTTGATGTACATGTAAGCAAGAGGATATTGCCCCTATGATCCAGGGTCCTAGTTTAAAGATTAGTCTTAATCCTTGAAGGGGAATCCACCATTGCCATATACATTCTCAAACCGGGAAATCACATACCCATCACACGTCTCCAACCAGGAGACCAATTCCATCGCTTACACTTGTGGGTTCGCTTCCATTCACTCATTTGGTTCCTTTCTTTCATTTGGAGTTTAAATCTTTCAATTAATAGGTACAACTCATAAGAAAGCTTGATTATACTTACCTCCGTGGGCCAAATACTACCTTAGAAGCCTCCGAAACGCATCCTGTTGCTCTCGGTGCACAATTACACATTTTAGAGCTTACAATTTAACACAACATTTAGTCATGAGTTCCATCACAATTGAAGAGGGCTAACACATGTACACTTACCTTCCAATTTTGAATAAACGTTGTTAGGCCACTTTTAGAGGGCTCAAACGCCGCGAATGGGTCAAATTTTGTAGAATCGGTCGTCCAGTCAACATATACTTACTGTTGGGATGCGGGGGTTCATATACTAGATCATTTCAACATTTTATGAAGGTAAAAACATGCAATTTTCCCCTTAGGTCTCCGGTGAACAGTGTCAGCGCCCATTTAGAGTGCTCGGACGCCGCAATCGGGTTCAGACATGCGAAATCAATCGCTTAGCCGATGTATATACACATTTGGGACGTGGGGATTTACATTTTGGAGTCAATTTAACGAAACGAGGTGAGAAAATGGAAAACCCCCAATTTCCCATTGGTTAGGGATTGACGATACTCCACCGGTCGGATCGGTGAGTAAATCGGACAGTAAATTACATAATCCTTGGTCTCAAGTCCCGGGTATCACATTTTCTATGGTTTGGATGGGTATCAAGACGAAAATACTCGACAATAACCAAAAACATCGAAAGGGAAAAGTTAGTGAGTATGAGAACACTTGCTTCGACGCGTGCTATTACTTTTCTAACTCGCTCCAACGCGGATTCAGACTTTACAGTTCGGTCTCCTTCTTTCTCTCTCTAAAATCGGCGCTCCACCTCTCTCCTCTTCTCCAAAAACCTTCTGAAAATGAAAAAGTGAAAGAAACACGAAGCAAGTCGCGTTTTATATTAGTCGGGGCGCTCGAGTGCCGGGCGAGTGAGCGGCCAGCGTGGCCTTGCTGCTGGCCCGCGCTCGAGTGCGCATAGGCGCTCAGCGGGTGGGGGAGCTACTTGATTTTACTACTCGAGTGCTCAGCGGGTGGGGAGTTACTGGATTTTACCGCTCGAGCTCCGCTTGAGTGCGCAGTAGGCGCAGCCTGCTACTTGGGCCACTGCTTTTTGCGCTCGACCGAAGGCTCAAGCGTGCACAACAGGCGCGGTCTGCTGGCCACATTTTATCAATTCACAACCCAATTTTCCTTCCGATACGCATACTTATACCTTCAATAAGTCTAGTATTAATTATTATCATGTTGATTTCTTGGTATTTATTATCTTTTTAGACCCGAAACTTCACACCTCCACTTCAGTAGTGTGTCCATCTTATCTCTCCAATTTGAAATGTCAACTTATATTATAATCATAACCCCACATAAGTTTTGCTAAAATTGCAAAAAAAGACTCTTTATTTTTAAATTGGATCATATTTATTTTGATTGTTGTTTAGGATAAGTTTTTTTTTTTTTTTGGTGTTTAGGATAAGTTTTGATTTGTGTTTATAAAATTAAAATTAATTTCATAGATGAAGATTTTTCTCATCAAATTGGATATTACCCAACTTCAAACTAGACTAGATCAAATTAAATTTCATTGGTATAAACCCTTCTTAGGGATTATAAGTATCACAAATTATGATTTTATGTGCCGATTAAGAATTAAGACATCATAATCATACTAGAAAAGTCAATTTTTGATATATTGATTTAATTTCATAAATATAATATAAATTATCTGAAAATGGTAGTAAATTAAATAACACATCTTAACCCAAAAATATAATAATAAAATTAAATTTTCATTTTTTAAAAAACTTTTTCTTCTTTTCTTTCTGGGTGTTCTATTTGTTTCCCATTGATTTTGGCTTTCACATCAAAAATTTATGATTCAAATTGAAAGGTTCAAAGATTTGCAATAGATTGACCATTCATTATTTTAAAGCACGCCGCCCCCCTCAAGGAAAAGTGTGTTCTTTTAGGATCAAACTTTTTGACTTTGTTGTTATTGATTTGCTTACTCCCAATATCACTAGCTAGCACTAGGACACACCAATAAGTATGTAAGTAAATGGACCACTTCGCTTTGCTATAGGCAGCATCCTTTGAAGTTATATGGCAATGGCGGGCAATCGTCTTCTTCATTCCTTAGCCATAATCCTTGCGTTTTCTCATCTAATCTTCTTCAATAAAACTGTCCCAGTTGCAGGTGAGAGCTTCAGTACTTGATTTCTTGCTAGAAGTTTGCGCTTGACTAGTTGCTTTTGTTGTGATTTGCGCGCTGTGAATCAAAAGGCCAATTTGTACTTGCAGGAAGCAGAAGTCTAATGCAAGCCTTTCAACCTTCGGAAAGTACCCAGCTGGTACATATATATATTTATATATGAAAAATCTGTAGCTCATCAAGTGTCAGAAGTTTTCTATCTCGTAAATATTACTTGGCTCTACGCATGCAGATACTTACCAGATGTTCAGAACGATATCTGAGTTAATAATTATAGGTTTAGCATCATTTGGGATCATTTCTATATTTTTGAAACATATAAGACAGATCCTATATGCTTCTAATATGAGTTCTTTTTTATTAGATTTTGTTAAATAAGACCCGAAATCATTTGGTGTGATCAACCTATTTTAAGACCTTATTCAAAAAGTTTACAATTTGACTTGATATGAATTTTGAATAAATATTGTTGGTGGTATAGATCTACTATATTGTTAGACCCATCAGTTAAGCTACATATATAGCGTTTGTACTTGGGTTAAGATGATAATTTTATGAATATATTTTGTAACTGTCAAGCTCATTTTGTAACCTTTTAAAAATAGTGAAGCCCCTCCTTCATTTGTGTGTGTGTGTATTTTTTTTTTTTTTTTTTTTTTTGGTTTGGTGGGATTTTTTAATATAAATTAGATCTTCTATTGTGCAATTTTTTTTTTTTTTTATTGCTGTCAATCTCCCAAATCTCTAATAGATTTCCTCTCATCATAGTTGTAGCCAAATTTAATAATCTACATCTTCATTTAACAAGGAAATATATGAGAAATCCAATTGATTACAAGTCTCTCCGGATCTCAAGGAAATAACATTGAGTTATCTCTATAACCAATAGCTTAACACATTTTATAGAGTTTATATCATAACAATGAATAAATACAGGTAAACGAGCTTAACACAGACTGTTCTATCACATACAGAAGTCTTCTGAAGTGTTAATTCCTATCATTCCCATAGATTATGAGCTGATTTTGATGCGATGAAATGATTAGGGAATATCGAAGGAAAAAGTAGAGAATCGAAGGATGGATATGATGATCCAAGACTACCCAGGATCAGGAGCCAACAACCGCCACACTCCGGGTGCACAATTCACTCGAGGTTGTGTTGATTGTTAAATGCTTTGTTTGTAAGAGGATGAGTGACGGTGACGGTGAATGTTGTCCTATATACTTTCTTCCCTAACAACAAATTTATACATGTGCTCGTTAATATTTCTTCCCTTTCTGGTTTTTTCATATGAAGTCAATGTCTGTTGGCTGCAACTGAGATGATGTCTAGTATATTATATACATGAGATATATATTCTAATAACCCCAAAGTTAGTATTCATAGATATATATTGAAGCCTTCCAAGTAAACAAATAATAATCTTATGATGGCATGGTCACCAATAATGATAATACGGCAACTTATGATGAGATGATAATTCACATTAAAAATTAAATGTAAAATTATGAGACAATCATGAGAGAGTTTTGGCCAATTCAATAAAGAAACACCACCCTAACAACCTTTGCCGCACCTTGTTGGCTCCACGAGTATGGAAAAAAGGGTAATAATTGAATATGATTTAGTCAAATTTAGTTGGGAAAGTTTTTAAGAAAAGATTCCAAATCAGTCATCATTTATTAGTTGAACTACTTTAATTTTGATTAACAACTTATTAGCGGAAAAAACTTGGCCTTCAAGGTCATGCGTTAGGGCTATTACTGGCCCTCGATTAAAAAGGACGCGTTGGAGTTCGTGAAGAAATGTGAAAGCTGCTAACTTCACAGCAACCTTCACTGCCAGCCATCCACAGATCTGAAGGCCCTTCAGGCCCCTTAGCCCTTCGCGCAATGGGGGCTCGATCACCTCGGCCCATTTCCAATTGCCACGGGGCAGAGAAAGTTCATTATTGTGGACATCGACTACTTCACCAAGTGGGTCGAAGCTGTCCCACTGGATAAGATAACAGAACACAACGCCTTGGAATTCCTCCGCCAGAACATCGTCTGTAGATCGGCGTCCCCGAGGTCGTTGTAACCGACAACGGGACCCAATTCTCTAGGAAACGCTTTACCAAGTATTGCACCAGCCTTGGCATCAAGTTGGTCCACACTTCGGTGGCATACCCCCAAGCAAACTAACAGGTGGAAGTGACAAATCGAACGCTGCTCCATGGGTTAAAGACTAAGCTGGAGGACGCAGTGGGCTCTTGGGCGGACGAGCTCCCTTCCGTTCTTTGGTCTTATCGAACAACTCCGAAGGAACCAACGGGCGAGACGCCCTTCAGCCTTTGTTACGGGACTGAGGCGGTAATCCCAGTCGAAATCGGGCTTCCAAGTCTCAGGGTGGAGTTCTTCGACCCACAAACTAACTCCCAAAAATGAGGAAACACTTAGACTTGTTGGAGGAAGCCCGCGATGCTGCCAGAGTATGGACAGTAGCCTACCAACATCGGATCACTGATACTACAACAAAAAAGTTAAGGCGCGACGATTCGATATGGGGGATCTAGTCCTACGAGACATCGAGGCGACAGGCAAGCTGGCCGGCCATAAGCACTCCCCTAATTGGGAAAGGCCTTTCCTCATCTCCGCCGTCCTGCGAAACAGAGCTTACAAACTCGGAGCTAGAACGGGAAACTTGTTCCATGAACGTGGAACTCCATCCATCTCAAACGATACTTCCAGTGGCAGACACAGGTACGCACTTGTATTATTGTTTGCACTCGCTTGCTTGTTTACATTTCGTGAAAAATAAGTGTTCACTTAGCATACTTCCTATGTGCATGTACACGTGTTTTCTTTGCAGGTTTCCCGACCTAGACTGCCTCTAAGTCCGGAGGGTCTTCACCCTCTCGTTAAACCCTGGTCATCCAGGCGGCCTATAAGCAGTCGAACTTGAACCTCGGTCATCCGAGCAGCCCATTAGCGGTCGTATGTAAACTCTGGTCATCCAGGTGGCTCATGAGCGGTCTATTTTAAACCCCGATCATCCAGATGGCCCACAAGCGGCCTAATGTAAACCTCGGTCATCCGAGCGGCCCATTAGCAATCGTACTAAACCTTGATCATCCAAGTGGCCAATTAGCGGTCAATACCTTAAGGGGCTTACGTAGCATACGCAATAACCTCTTCTATGAGGAGGTAGCGTGATCAGTCAGCGACGGTCGAAGGGAGAACCGGCCAACTTAGTTGGCCGCCCGATGCAACAAAGATGCGAACACGAGCAGTGAAAATAAATGGACACAAAATTAAAAGAGTTTCCATTTTATTGCTTTAAATGTGTTACAAAATTACATAAGTACAAAAAGGAAAAGGTACAAAAGGCTACGAAGGCGGCGGCCGCGTCTGACTGTCCTGGGGCTCCCCACAAGGTCATCCTTATGCTGCACCCCACGGTTTCCTAAGTGAAGGTACTCAATGGGGAAGTCAGGGTCGATCACCCTCATAAGACGTTGACAAACTTGGACCCCCTCAAACATCTGTGCGTACGGCATGCCCTCGACCTCGTGGGGACAGATCCGGAGACCCAGCTCGTTCTCCAAAGTGGATATTCGATCGGCAAGCCATTTCTTGCTTGCTTTGCTTCGATCCTCCTCTTCTTTCAAACGAGTGTTCTTAACTCTCAAGCTGGCAATCTCCGTTTCCATTCCCGCCAAAACAGTCTCATGGGCAGCAGTCACCTCGCAGTGCTCTCCTTCTGAAGCAGCCAGCCTGGCATCCAGCCAGGCGATCTCCACCTCCCTATCAGCCATCGCCTCGTCGCGCTGCACCACCACCTTAAAAATAGCGGAGGCTACCTTCAACGGCTGCACAAAAGACAGACAAAGGGTAAGTCAGAAATCTGAAAAGGAAAAAGTATGAGGAATCAATCACCAAGAATCATACCTCCCAAAATTTCCTCGCGGGCCTCTTAGGCCTGGCCTCTAGACCTAGCCCAGGTGGCGGTGGACCAAGAGCATCCTCTCGAGCTGAGCTCGTAGCTCCCTCCTCCAGAATGCGCTCTAAGAGCTCATCAGTCTCACCCACGGCAGCTGTAGGTTCCTCAATTGTAGCCTCTGGAGCAGCTGCTGGAAAATCGTGCTCCACCATTCGCTCCACAGTAGGAATCTGTGCTGCTGGAGAGCTAACGGACGGATCCCACGCCTCCACCACTGGCTCACAAGCTGGCTCCTCAAAAGACTCCATCAATACAGCACCAGGAACCACTTGCGGTGTGGGCTGCGCTAAGATGACTCCCCCTGAGTCCGCCGGCCAGTCTTCGTGGGTTTTCTCCAGGCCCGCAGTGCTACCAGGTCCGCTGCAAATTCCAACAACGACGTAATCGATGCATGATGACGACGACGAAGGCTTCTCCAACACCTTCTCAGGCAGTGGGCCAATAACCCTTCGTCAGTGTGCCGTATGCGGATGATTACGCCCTTGGAGTCCTCAGGCCTCATCATCCTTACTGGTGGCATGGGTTTTTGAACTGGGGATGGGAGACCCTAGTTCACCTTCTTTGTCTCCTCTCGGGAAACCAAAAAATTTCGGTTGAACTTGTCGGGGTTCTCCTTTATTTACTTAGTCAACCACTCCTCGGCCGCCGTCTCCACCACAAACGGCGTCCCCGCATATGCCTCCAGAACCTGGCCCCAATCCTTTTCAAGGGGACAGCTGTTCCCACACTCACGAAGAAGAACCGGTTCTTCCAGTTCTTCAGCAAGTCATATATGGCCTTATTTATCTTTATGCCAGAACGGGGGACGAACGATATCCACTCTGCTTGATTTATTTTAAATAAGACCCTAACCATGGACATCTTAAGCTTCTTACCATGCTTTCAAAGAAAAATACACATAGTATAGAGATACCGGATAGCGTTGGCATAGAGTTGAGCGATGGGTACTCGTAGAGCTTTCAAAAGAGACTCCAAATCGTCTATCAACGGGAGAGAAGGCCGCTCCTCAGGTGGGCCTCGTAGACTATGATATGCCCTGCTGGAGGAGCAAAAGCTCTGTCATTCCTTCCCGAGACTCTCCATGCTATTTTCTTCGGGATATTAAACTCAACGCACAGCGCTTTAACGTCATTCTCTCTCAAAACGGAGGCGATGTCTGCAACGGATGCCATGGCTTACTCGAAGAACTAGGGTTTATGAAAGTTAGGAATGGAGAAGATGAAAGCTTGGAGGCGTAAAAGATTTTCGAAGTGTGGAGGGAAAACTTAAACGGCAAGCATGCGTTAAAACCCCTCATTAAGGACACTATCAGTCCTGCTACGTGTCAACTCCCTACTTGGCCCTTCAAAAGCCGGATCTCTGATGCATTAATGGCCAAGATCTCCACCCAACCAAAGGAAGATGCGTGTCTTCTTTTGGCCTGCAAACCGGCTGATGGCCACGTGTCAATCAAGCCTAGCAGGAAGTCCTCCGGAACTGACCAAAGACGGTCAACAGTTTTGGTCAACATCATTCACTGGAATTGACCAAAACGATTAACAATTCCTGTCAATATTCTTCTCCGGAATTGACCAAAACGGTCAACAATTTCGATCAACATTCTTCTTTGGAATTGACCAAAACGGTCAATAATTTCGGTCAACATTCTTCTCTAGAATTGATCAAAATGGTCAATAATTTTGGTCAACATTCTTATACGGAATTGACCAAAATGGTCAATAGTTACGGTCAAACTTTCCTCTCTACCTTTCATAGAGTCCTCCGGGATCCTCAAACAACGAAGGATAGTAAGGGACATTCCATCACGAACATACCAGAACCCAAAATTCTGGCCACCGGCATGGGAGGCTGGTGATGGGTACACCAGAATATGGAATGGGCCATGGTCAACGGAGGCCCAAAAAGTATGCCAGATGGTCAACGTAAAAATGGCCCAACAGGCACGGAAGGCCCAAGGTTTGAAAGGCCAAAGACGGTCAATATCATCGTTGACCGTTTGGACTCGGGAAGACGGCTAATGCGCGCGCAGACAGTCAACTCGAGTGTTGACCGGAATCACTGTAGCAACGGGCCAAAAATAAAAGGCTTTTACTGGCCAAGCCAACTTAAGCCCACGATCCATCAGGCGGCCAGCAACAGCTCTCCTAGCGATTTCCACGATCTTTGCTGATTCCCAAAACGAATATTGACAAAATCGATGCCCTTCTCGTAAGGAAGGCGCCAGATTTTTTCAATCTCCTGCCAATTAGGATGCTCCAACGGTAAAAAATACAGAAGGAAGGTAAGCGATTTGGAAAGCCGCTGATCGCTGTGGAAGGAAACTATTTCAATCCTTTTGGCAATTGGTATCAACTCGAAAAGGCAGGTCAACCAAAAATCACACAAAGGATCACTCCTTTCCAAAACAGGAAGATCACCCCGCTCAACCATAAGTAAGCCCTCGAATTCTCATTCCAGGCACGTTCTCAGTTACTTACGCTTTCTATTACATAAACTCTTTCTAAGGCTACTCATGCAAGCTACTGCTCTTACGACGCCCACGAAAACTACAGACTGGCACTTCTCCATTTTCTACTGTCACTCAAAAACCTAAGGCATACAAACGCACCTCTCACGGCTGTTTACTGGCTCCCCACCATCTAGATTCAAGAAGACAGCTTTGTCTCTCTTTCATCTAGAAAAACACACACACTCTCTCTCTCTTTCTTTCTCAATTCTCAGTTTCAGAAACCTTCTTGTATTTCGAAGGCCGTTTACTGACTTGAGTATTGGAGTATTTTTGGTGGAACAACTTTCCGCCGACACACTGACCTCCTGTTCTTTTTAGTGGTGTGCAGGATCCAAACTCAGGAAACGGTGTCGGAACCAGGATAAGCGGATCAGCCCGAATCTGTTCAAAATTCGGATCCAAAGACGCATCATAATAATAAATTAGAATTTGTTTGCTTATCCTATAAGAGATCTGAAGAATTTTACATAGGTATCATGAGGGAAAGTAGTACAATCTATATGGATAAAACAAACCTCGAAATTTTTTATAATATTATTTGGTTTTGGTTTTATAATTTATTTAATAGCCTAACATAACGAAATCATAAAATATATATTTTTTGAAATACAATTTTATTATTTTACACAATACAAATGATGGAGAAACAAGAAATATCTTATTTGACTTTTTTTTTTTAATGAAAACAAAAATCTTATAGAAAGTGCTTTGTTAAATGGTGGGAGAAAGTATCAAAGTTCTTAGCCGCACTACAAATTGATTAACTTGTCAAAAGGGTTGGCTTAGGATTCATGCTTGGGAAGGTCGAATATGTTTGACAATCAAAATTAGTAGTGGTAGGATTCTTGCAGATCGACATACGTACTTGCATCTGCTAACACAATATAAGAAAGGTTACATAATTTTATGCTGAAATTTTAGAATCACATTCACAAAAATAAAAATGAGCACAATAATAATATAAGAAGTTTTATGTGAAAAACCTTATAAAGTTGAGAAGAATAACTACAGTATCAATATCAGATAAAATGTCCACTACAAAACTTTTATAAGCAATGGCATTCAAAAGAGAAACTTGCAAAAATATTTGTACTTCAACCTAAAAGACATATAATATCATAATCTCAATAGTATAATAGTAGTCATTCTTTGATACTTACAGATTTTAAGATGATTATAAATTTAAACAAAATGGTATATTTATAGGTGTTTAATTTCCTATGTTTTCTTTTCCCAAGTAAAATGTAACTTTCATCGCCGAGTATATTTCTCTCATGTATGTGATTTGAGAATTAACTAACAAATTAATCATTATCAAAATTTGTAGCACTAGAATTCTTGTACATTAACATCCTTATTCATATCTTCTAACATAGTATATGAATAGTTGTATATAATTGATTGTACTTTTTTTATGTCTCTCAATATTGTATGAAAGTATCTTACGTTTGATCCTCATCAAAATTTGTAGTGCTAGATGCCCCATACATAGCATACGTATTCATATCTCACAACATAGTATAAGAAATAGTTCGTATGTCTGATTCTTATCAAAATTTGTAGTGTTAAAAGACTTATACATCATATTTGGTCATATCTCACTACATAGTATGAAAAAAGATGTTTTTATCTGATCATCATTAAAATTTATTGAGCTAAAATGAACATATATTGACATATTTATTCATAATTCTACCATAATATGAGAATCAAGATAATATAAGAAAAACTGCCTATGTCTAATCATTAATAAAATCCATGGCATTTGAAGTCTCGTGCATTGAGACACTTGTTCATATCTCCTATAGTTTAATCTCCGCTAGTGGGAAAGCCCATTTTGAGCGTAGGAATCCACTTTGTAACCACTATGCTTTTCTTGCCTAGAGCAAATGAGCCTTTATTCAATGTCTCACCAAAATGGATGATTACTCCATCAATTTTTTTATGTGAAAAGTAATAATTCTGAGGCAAAAACATCCATCTCGGTTGAAAGACAAGTAGCAACTAGCATCTTTATTATTAAATATGAATGAAGTGGGACTTAAGGGTTCCACTTATAATTTGCCAGTAAATTAATGGGAAAGAAGATGATAAAAGTTTGAGCTGTAAGCGCACCAGTGCATGAAAGCTTAATCACTTGCCCGACATTCTTGAATAAAATATTTAATAATGCATGTCTGGCATTTTTTACATAACAGATGAAAAAGTCAAAGAGGTAAAAGCAGTAATATACTTCAAAAAAAAAAAAAAAAAAAGATTTGGAAGTTCGTGCATTGGGTAAAATAACAGCCCATAGAGCACGGGCGTTGGGATCTTATGGCCCGCTAGGCAATAAGTTATGATTTAACTATTTTTTAAAAAATTAAAAAATTAATTATTAAATTATAATAATTTATTTAAAAATTGATAATCCAAACATGAATTATAATCTCCTCCATTTTTTAAAAAATGGCCCACTTGACCCAAAAAATGTTCCCTCTAAACACTATAAACACGACCCCAGCAAATAGTAGACGTAGTGATCGTTGTATAGAATTTTCACTAAATTTGATTCCACATATTGCAATCTCTCATCCACACCACTAATTTTAAATAAAAAGAAACTTAATATCTTTCGAAAATACATGTGGTGAATACAAATGAAAACTTTCCACATTCATATTTTCAGGAAAAATAAAAAAAAGATTCTAAGTGCATTCCTGAGGTGTCCTGGATCCGAGTTTCAAACGAGTTTGGGTTACGTTGATCGTTGAATCCGTTTTCGTCCACCAAGTCCGAATCCTGCACACCACTAAAACAAATGAGGGGTCAAGTGCCGGCAGGATGTTGTCCCATCGAAAACACTCCGACATTCAAGTTAGTGAAACAGCCTTCCAAGAATCGAGAAGGTAAGGGAAAGAGGTGAGCGAGAAGGAAAAGCGGAGAATGTTTGTGGTGATGACTTGGCTCCGTTAAGAAAAGTTAGCGTCGCTCGTGAGGAGTTTTGGCTTCTGGCACTGAGTTCTTAGGGAACGTTGTGACAGAAGGGAAAGGGTGAGAGTCGACGTCCTGTAAGCATGAAAAAGCGAAAGGCCGCCATATGAGCTTACAAGGGATTCTTTGTAGGAAAGAAAACCCATTGTTCGTCTCTGTGTGTGCATTTGTTTGCTGAAAGAAGGCCTGCCCTAGAGTGTGGAGTCCATGGTCTTCTTATAGTTGAGAAGTTAGGCCTCCTTCCTTAGGCAGGAGTGCATGATTCCTATGCTTTGCTGGGCTAGCTTCCTTTCTTGGTGTTCGCTTTAATGGCGGTAACGGTTCTTTGGATGAGCTACCTTCCTTCTGTGTCTTCATAATAGCTAGGGTTTTTAGTAGACAGAGGAGAGAATCCAACGCTTTTCTCATGGGGGTGTGCTGAATCAGCTGGTGACCGTTACTGTGGAGTTGCCTTTTAGGAGGGTGTGAAATCAGGGAAGAGAGCTGTTGTTGGTCGCAGACGAGAATGCTGGTCAAATTAGGCCTAGCTCACATAATGCTTGTCTATGGGACGGCCTACTATAACGCTGCTGGTCAATGGAAATATTGATTGTCCTTTGTGCCAGTTGACCGTCTTTACGCTGGTCCCCTTTTCCTTTCGTCCAATCAACAGTTCGTATTGACCATCTAGGCTTACATGTAGACCCTTGTGGATTTGAGTCGCTGCTCCTCCTTGGGCCAGCCCACTGTGGGCATACCCATCACTAGCCCCTCATGCTGGTGGTCTGAATTCTGACCTCCAGTATATTCGTGGTGGGTCTGGTGCCTTGGTGCCCGTCAGGTCTTGCTATTCTAGAGAGGGAGCGTTGACCAGAATAGTTAACCGTCTAAGGCATAGTTCGAGAATTTTGCTAAAAGAAGTGTTGACCAAATTAGTTGACCGTCCAGGCCAGAATCTAGAGAACTTGTGGAAGTAGAGTGACGCACCATCATGGGTTGTTTCGTCAGAAAAAAAGGTGGCCACATGTCCACACACTGTGAATTGAAGATCGCGGCAATTAATGCATTGGGGATCCGATTTGTCATTGCCCATTCAGGAGGTGCCACATGGCAGCGATGATGGTGGTCTTTTATGAGGCGGTTATGCCAACTAGCGTTTACATTGCCCTTTAAGCTGCCGATTTGTTTTTCCTTTTGAGTTTCCATTGCTTTCCTTTATCTTCTTTAAGTGAGAATTTTTTGAGTATTCTGTAACTTTTCCTTATTTCCATATTCATGGCTTCTATTCTCGAGATTGCCTCGATCCTTAGGAAACCTGATGTGAAAGAGCTATGCGTGGAATATAGTATTTCGGAGGAGATAGTCTTTCGGGTCCTGTTAAGGAAGATCAGGGCGTGTATGCCCCCTGAGGGCTTTGTTACCATCTACAAGGCCTACTTGAGGGTGGCCTAAGTGTTCCCATCCCCGACGAGCTATTGGAGATCTTCACGGTTCTTCAAGTCCCTATCGCACTGTATCACGCGAATGTTGTGCGGTACCTATGTACCTTATGTATATTTCTCCGTCAGCTTATGAAGCGGATGATGGTGGCGGTGGTGAGGGTGCTCTTTAAGCTCAACCAGGGGACAGAGTGGGATTTCCCTAGCCCCACGTGGCGGTCTCCATATTAGTACTGCCATATATGACTCTTTAAAGAATTGGAAGAATTGGTTCTTTTTTGTCTGTGTGGATGAGTCATGGCTGTTGGCCCGGGAATGGGGCAAGGTGCCTGATAATTACACTGGGACTCCTTCTGAGGAGGAGACAGAGTCTCTGGAGTGGTTGTTCCGATTGGTGAAAAAACACCACTGGCGATGAGGCCAGGAAGGCCAAGTGGGGGCCTCCGTCTCCTGAGCAAAAGGTGGTGAGGCCTTTTATGAAGAGGAAGGATGGGACTCTGGTGATTGGTGAGCTATCCGGCGAGGAGTCCCCCTCAAGTCTAGTGGTAAAGAGGTCGATGACGGTGGTAGCAATAAGGCCTTGCTCATCCTCCTCCACTGATCCAGGGACCGTTTTGATCGGTCAACTTGTCGGTATAGGAGATAGCGTCGACATGGGTGGTGAAGAGTCCGCCATTGAGGCTTATAGGGCAAGATTGCGCTCCGCCACCAGCTACATCATTCTTGCCCTCCCGCAATCGAACACTTGATGCGGTTGGAGCCTTCCTCGGAGCTCATTATGGAGCATGCCGCTGATCTGTCGAAGGAGACACCTATTAGGGTACCTGGGGAGGTGCCTGCTGAGTCTCCTGTTAGGCCAGCAATTCCATCATTTGTCTAGATTGCTCCTAAGGCGAATTAGGAGGAGCCAGGAATGCCAACTGTCGGAAAACCTCATTCGGCGACCGGGGTTAGAGAGGAGATCGTGGAGGAGGTCATCGCCTGGGAGCCTACACAGACCGTGGAAATGCCTCTAAGCCTGCTATTGGAGAGCCAGTGGGAATGGATGATCTGGATGCGGAGCTGCTAGAGGAGTCGGTGGCAGATGCCACAGCTAGGTCTGCTCAAGGAGGCTCCATTTCTGGCCTTCCACCGTCCGAGTCGAGATCTCGTGTCAGGCCAGCGCTACCAGCGCATAGGATTTGGCAGGTGAATTTTCGCAACTTGCCCTTTCCTTTTAGTTTTAACTGCTGCTAACGCTACTTGTTTTTGTAGAAGGAAAAAGTTTCTGGCGATGTTGTTAAGGAGACTGGCCAGCGAGACCTAGCGATTTTTGACAGGGATAGATTGATTGCTTGGCTCAACGAGGAGCTGGAGACAATGAGGCGGAGCACTGGGAGGATGTGGTTTCTTTAGGGTCTGTGTTGGCCAATTTGGAGGCAGAGAACACCCAGCTAAAAGAAGAGAATGCTAGTCTTAGAGAGGCTGTGGTGTCCGGTCTAGTGGAAGAGAACGATAAGCTAAAAGAAGATAATGCCCGCCTCAAGGATGAGATCGATCAGGCCACAAGGCGTGTTGACCAGCTTGCGAGGCAAATATTCGTACTAGAGAATGAGCTGACCACCCGCATCCGCCCTCACGAAGTTGAGAACATGCTGCTGGCACGGTTATGGGAGGGGATCAACATTAGTCGGTGCATTGCCCGGCTGATTGATCCCAACTTTCCAATCGAATTTCCTAATCCAGAGAACCGCTTTGCTAAGCATCGTGAGAGCCTCGTGGGGGAACCCCGGCTTAGCCACGAATCATCAGCGCCTTCTTCCGGGTGCTCCACTCCTCCTTGGATTTTGTAACTGATATATTTTTTGGATAAATGTAATCAGTAAAATGACAGCTTTATGGACGTTATGAGTCTTTTTCCTTTTGTTAGCTTCGTTGCTGAGTTTTTCGGCCAACTCTGTGTACATAGGTTAGCCGTCCGCCTTGCTTAAGATGGTGTTATTGTTTTTTAAAGACTTGGGCCTTTGAATGGATATTGGGGCTGGCTCGGATGTCGTGCCAAGTCTAATCTATTTGTGAGAGAGTAATAGTTTGGTGGCGCTGCCCTAGCACATGCTTGGGCGACCAACGTTTCGGGAAGGCTACCCTGCTTCTATAGATCGTCGTTGACTGATCGCGCTACTTCTTAGTATAGGAGGCCATCGCGCGTGCTGTTTAAGACCCTAAGATTTTGATCGTCCAAGTTTTAACTCGACCATCAGTGGGTCGCTTGGATGACCAGGGTTTAAGTATGACTGCTCGTGGGCTGCCTGGGTGACCAGGGCTCAAATATGACGGCTCGTGGGTCACCTGGGTGACCAGGGCTTAAGTATGACCGCTCATAGGCTGCCTGGATGACCAGGGTTTAAATACAACCACTCATGGGCCGCCTAGACGACCGGGGTTTAATGGCAAGCGGGTGAAAACCCGCCCGACTTAGGGGCATCTAGGTCATTTTAGTCCTACAACCAAACATACAAACACATGCATATGTACATAACATAAAAAGGAAGATAGTAATATGGTACGACGCATAAAGAAGAAAAATACACTTATTTTACTAGAGAAGTACATTTTCTTTCCAGCACACATACGGGTGACATACATGGGCCCTTCTTGAAGTAGCGCTTGAAGTGGGTCACGTTCCACGTCCGTGGAATCAACTTGTTGTCCTGGGTTTGGAGCTTGTATACTCTATTCCACAGGATGACGGAGACCAAGAAAGGGCCTTCTCAGTTTGGGGAGAGCTTGTTATGGTTGGCGACCTTACCTGTGGCTTCGATGCTTCGCAAAACCATGTCCCCAACATCGAATTGTCACGCTTTTACCCTCTTGATGTAATAGCGAGCGACCCGTTGTTGGTAGGTTGCGGTTTGCATCCTGGCAACGTCGCAAGCTTCCTCTAACAAGTCCAGATGTTTCCTAATTTTCTGGGAATTGCCCTGCACCCAATTTCGACCGGAATTACCGCTTCAGTTCCGTAATAGAGGCTGAAGGGAGTCTCGCGGGTCAGTTCCTTTAAGGTCGTTTGGTATGACCAGAGGACGGAATGCGGCTCGTCCACCCATGAGCCCTTCGCATCCTCTAGCTTGGTCTTGAGTCCGTGGAGTAGCGTGCGGTTCGTGACTTCCACCTATCCATTTGCTTGGGGGTATGCCATTGAAGTGTGGACAAATCTGATGCCCAGACTGGCATAGTATTGGTGAAATGCCTCCCCGAGAATTGGGTTCCGTTGTCAGTGACAATCACTTCGGGAACTCCAAATCTGCTGATTATATTCTAACGGACAAAATCAAGATCGTTATGCTCTGTGATTTTGGCCAACGGGATGGCTTCAACCCACTTGGTAAAGTAGTCGATCCTATGATAATGAATTTCTTTTGCGCCAATGAGATGGAGAACAGTGGTGGAGATTGCCATGAAGCTAGCAGTTTTCACACCTTTTTACGAATTCAAGTGCATTCTTTTTCATAGTCGACCAATAGTAACCCTGGCACATGATTTTAAATGCTAAGTTCTTGACGCCGATATGTGATCTGCAAATCTCAAGATGGACTTCACTTAGAGCATAGTCGGCCTCCTCTGGGGTGAGACATTGGAGGTATAGAGTTGAGTAGCCACGGCGATATAGTCGTCCACCGACCATGTTGTACCATTTGGCCAACATTTTAACCCGCTTAGCCCCGACCGTGTCTTCTGAAAGTGTTCCGTCCGTTAGGTATTTTTGGTACGGTATCATCCAGTTTTCTACTTCAAAGATTTGCATCGCTTCCTGCTCTTCTGTGTTGGGGGTGCCAAGATTTCTCACATGTCCCTTGAGTATTGTTCGGGATTTTTTGCCGCCGCCGCCCTGGCGAGCTAATCGTCCTTCTAGTTCTCAGTTCGGGGAACATGGGCGAGAGTCACATGGTCGAATGTTCTACTCACCTCCTTTACTTTTGCCAGGTGAGGGTTGGATGCTTCGAAATTCCCATAAACTTTGTTGACGATCTGCTCAGAGTTGCTGTAGATCACCAGTCTTTTAGCTGAGCACTCTTTGGCTAGTCTTAATCCAGCCAACAAGGCTTCATATTCGGCAACATTGTTGGTTGCTGGGAAGTCGAGGCAGAGTGAGTACTTCACCTTAAATTCGTCTGGGGTTTTTAGGACTACTCCGGCTCCACTGCTAGAACCCGTAGATGATCCGTCCACATTAAGGACCCATTTCAGCTCTTCCCTTTGCTGTTCTGCGTCCTTAGCGTGCTGTTTCTAGGGAATCGGTGTTGTGGTCTCGACGATAAAGTCGGCTAGAGCCTACCCTTTAATGACAAGTTGGAGCATGAACTCAATGTCAAACTCTCCCAATTTAATAGCCCACTTTACCAACCACCCAGAAATGTTAAGTTTCTGGAGAATGCTCTACAGAGGTTGGTCGGTGAGGACAATCACACAATGAGACTGAAAGTAAGGTTTCAATTTTTGGCCAAAAAGGCAAGCACCAAGGATAATTTTTTGGCGGATGGGTAGCGTGTCTCTGGGCGGGTCAACGTTTTGCTTATGTAATGACTGACTGTTGGACTGAGTCCTGGATTACGAGGACGGAGCTGAGGGTCACCTCGACACTACAAGGTGGAGATACAGCTTCTCAACATCTTTAGGTAACGTTAGCAATGGTGGACTAGCCGATACCGCTTCAATTCGTTGAAGGCTGTCCGGCACTCCGCCGTCCGCCGAAACCAGTTTGCTTTCGTTCCCCTTAATGCCTTGAAGAAGGGTTGGTACTTATTGCCTAATTTTTCCAGGAAGCGGGACAATGCCGTCAGCCCCCTAATTAATCGCTGGACGTCTTTGACGATCTACGGGGGAGACATACTCGCAAGAGCCCTAATTTTCTCGGGGTTTGCCTCGATCCCCTGTTGGGAGACGATAAATCCCATGAATCTCCTCGAGGACACCCCGAAGACACACTTAGCCGGACTCAGCTTCATTTTCTGTGTGTGGAGCACCTTGAAAGATTTGGCCAGGTCTTGAATATGGTCCATGGTGACCCTGCTCTTGACGAGCATATCGTCGACGTATACCTCTATGTTGCGGCCGATCTACTTTTCAAACATCTTATTTATGAGCCGTTGATAAGTGGCGCCCGCGTTTTTGAGACCAAAAGGTATGACCTTGTAACAATACGTCCCTTGATCTGTCATGAAAAAGGTATGCTCCTCATCCTCTAAGCTCATCTGGATCTAGTTATAGCTCGAGTACACATCCACGAAGCTCTTCAACTCGTGTCCAGGTGTTGAGTCCACTAATAGGTCGATTCGGGATAAGGGAAAGCTGTCTTTAGCGCAGGCTTTGTTAACGTCGGTGAAGTCAACGCACATTCGCCATTTTCCGTTGCTTTTCTTTACCAGGCCGATATTAGAAAGCCATTCCGAGTACTAGACTTCCCTGATGAAGCCGGTGTCTAGCAGCTTTTTTACTTCTTTCCGGATGGCGATTAACTTTTCCACGGAGTGGTTTCGTCGTTTCTACCTGATAGGCTTACGGCGGGGATCGAGGCCTAGCTTGTAGGCCATTACTTCGGCAAAAATTCCAGGCATGTCTGCAAGAGTCCATACAAAATTGTCAGTATTTTACCATAAAAAAGTGATCAACTCATCATAGAGTGTCCCGGTGAGTGAGCCACCGATCTGTGCACACCTCTCTGGATCTTCCGAGTTTAGAGGGATTAGATCGGTTGCTTCTTTGGACTGCACTTGTTGCAAAGTTGTCTCATCTCGATGGTCACGTTTTCTTGCCGATTTGACATTACTGCTTGGGGCGATTTGGGACATGTAACATATCCGCCGAGTGACGTGGTCGCCCAGTACTTCGCCTATCCCACAAGCCGTTAGGAATTTCACTTTGCGATGCAGTATCAAGATCATAGCTCCAAACGTTGTTAAGCAAGGATGGCCTAGTATAGCGTTGTAAACGGAGGGCAGATCAACTACTAAGGTGAGCATTCGACTCGTTGTTCTTGGGTATGTACCCAGGGTCACTTCTAGCTAGATTGTCCATTGGACGGGCACCAGTTCATTGTCAAAGCTATATAACAGGCCTTCGGCAAGCTTTAACTGGCTCTATTTTAAACCAAGTTTAAAAAATGCATCAAGGTAAAGCAAATCACGTGAACTTTCATTATCAATGAATATTCGTTTCAGCTGGTAGTCGGTGCTCCCGTCTGAAACGAGGGTAGATATAACTAGGGGATCTGCATGGGGAGAGATTACATGCTCAAGATCATCATTACTAAAACTGATGACATTATTCTCGGTTTGCTGCTTCTTGTTTTCAACATGCTGCTCCCTATGGTCCACTGGAGTCTTCACAGGTTAAGTCGTAATTATGTTGATTATTCCTGCCGCAACCCGATTTCATGGAGGAGACGGTTCCGAGCCTTCGCTTCCTGCTGTGCCAGAGTTCTTGCTAGGGTTCTTAATGAACCTGGTAAGGTGGCCTCTGCGGATCAGCTCTTCTATATCCCTCTAAAGTGTCGTGCAGTCCTCAGTGGAGTGTTCGGGAGATCGATGGAAATCATAATACTTGCCTGGATTCCCCCCTTCCCCCTTCTTAAGTGGCTTTGGCCACTTAAGGAACTTCTCACCCCGAATCTGCATGAGGACGTTTGCTTGCGTGTCGGTTAAAGGAATTAGACTAATTGCCCCGTAGTCCTTGCGCTCCGACGGTCCAATCCTGCGGTGCTTTCGGCGGGAGTGATCACCGTCGTTGTACTTCCTCTTTCCTACAGCAGGGAAAGAGCGAGGCTGTTCAGTCCACTCGGGACGCTTAGCCTCGTTGGCCTCCTCTCCACCGTGTAGGCCCTAGTGATAGATTCTGCTTCTCGATAGGTCTGCGGATTTTTATGTGCTAGGTGCCTAAAGAAATCTCCATGTGTCAGTGCCGAGATGAAACTGCCCAATTTCATCTCCTTTGTGAGCTTGGGGATCCGTCTAGCTTCTACTACGAAGTAATCCAGAAACTTCCGCGGATTCTCCCCATGCCTCAATTTGATATCCGATAGATGCCAGGGCTGCTTCTCCTCTTGGCGATTGGAGGCATATTGTGACAGGAAGAGGTCAGCCAGATCTCTGAAGCTTCAGATTGAATCCGAAGGGAGGTGATAGAACCTGATGTGCGCATCTCCTTTTAAAGTAAACGGAAAGCATGACACATGGCTGTGTTCTCCAACCCTTGTCAACCCAAATGGGTGCGAAAATGAGCAAGGTGATCGACGGGATCAGTGCTCCTGTTGTACGAGTCCAGGGTTTGCATTTCAAATTCTGTGGGCATGGGATGGTTTAAGATCTCAGTAATGAAAGGGGATCTGTCCAAATCTGTCACGCGTTCATTGCGGCTCCAGATTCTCTCCCGTCTTGGATCCGCTTAAGCTGTGGTGGCTGATCTTTTAGAGTTGAGGAATGTCCTCAACTCCGTTCTTCCTTTAGCGTGGCTAGCAGCTGGCCGGTTACTGCCACCAGTGGATCTGATTGCCTGAGAGGCTCCTTCCTGAGTCAGGGGCCTAGATTTCACCCGAAAATATTAGGGGTTCCTTCACTTCGGACTTTCTCTTGGAGTTATGCTGCCTGAACGCTCTCCATGCCTTAGACGGATTTGGGCTTGTGAGGGCTCTGGCATTTGAGTGTTGGCCAGCTTTTTGGCTTTCTTGGGTAGTTTCTTTTTCCTTAGGCCTCCCCTCCTGGAGGCTGGTGCAAGGGCCGTTGCGGGCGGAGTACCTTGTTATGCAAGCTCTTGGTGAGAGCAAAGCATTTGGAGTATCCTGTTGGTGTTCTGCATGTACTCCACCAGGTTTTGGAAGAAAGGGGCAGGCACCCCATTAACCGTCCCGTTGACCAGGGTACTAGTAGCATGGTCCTTGTCGGGTGAGGTCACATCCCTGGCAGGTTCGCTCACTTGTGCCCTTGTATTCACTATATTAGGTGACAAAAAGAGAAGCTGGGAGTGTGAGATCTCATGAAGTTGTTTAGGGAAGTGGTTCGTTTTTTGTAAGCTTCCTACAGATGGTGCCAATGATGCATCCTGGATCCAAGTTTCAAACGGGTTTGGGTTACATTGATCGTTGAATCCGTTTCCGTCCACTGAGTGTGAATCCTGCACATCACTAAAACAAATGAGGGGTTAAGTGCCGGTGGGATATTGTCCCACCAAAAACACTCTAACTCTCAAGTCAGTGAAACAGTCTTCTAAGAATCGAGAAGGTAAGGTAAGCATGCTCAGTTTCAAGAGAGGTAAACTTCCAGTTAGATATTTGGGTGTCCCTCTCATTTCCACACAGCTCTCTGGCAAAGATTGCAAAGCACTTCTAGATAGAGTCCAACAAAGAATTTCATCGTAGAGGAACAGAAGGCTTTCTTTTGGTGGGCGTCACCAGCTGATTTCCTCCATCCTCTCAACAATCCATACTTACTGGTCTTTGATGTTCATCATTCCAAAATCTGTCCTAAAATGTATGGAAAGGTCCATCCGCTATTTTTTATGGCATGGTTCCTCCCCAGGCAAATTTTCAGCAAAAGTTGCTTGGCGACATGTGCGCACCACTAAAGAAGAAGGAGGTCTAGGATTGAAAAACATAGTTGCCACTAACAAGGCCTTGTTGTGTCGCCATTTTCTGAGAATGACCACAAAGGACCCGGCATCTATATGGGTGGCTTGGTGTTATGCTTATCGCATCAAAGATAGGTGCATATGGACCATTAAAATTCAAGATTCTACCCCATGGAGTTGGAAGAAGCTAATGAAGCTCCGTATTATTCTGCGTCCAAAGATCCTCTACCATATAGGAAATGGAGCCAACACTTTCCTTTGGCAGGATTATTGGTATCCCCTTGGACCTCTCTGTGATCGGTTTGATGGGAGAGTCAGATGTATAACTAGTTTGCTTGTCGATGCAAAGGTTAAGGATATCGTTTATCAAGGAGAATGGAAGTGGCCTAATTCTCTTGACATGGAGGTTGCTGCGATTGTGGATAGCATGCCACATTATAACCTGGATCCCTCTTGTAGAGGTGTAGTTAAATGGTGTGAAGACAAATTTGGGGTTTTCTCAACCAAATCAGCATATGGCTTATTTCAGGAGCCTAAAGAAAAGGTGGCCTAGTTTAATATTGTCTGGGGCCCTAAGTATACTCTGGCACATGCTTTTATTCTGTGGATGGTAATGCGCCAAAGGCTTAGCACCCTGGATCGTCTTAGTACATTCATTCAGCAACCGTCAAATTGTATTTTGTGTTCTAATGAAACTGAAAGTCATGAACACTTGTTCTTTGCTTGCTCGTTCTTTGCTGAAGTTTGGCGTTCGATGCGATGAAAGGCAAAAGTATAAACTAGTCTTTTTCTGACTGGCGTACAAACATTTGGAAAGGAAGGAACCTCAAGGCACTCTCTTTCCGCCTCACTCTCGCTGCTTCTGTTTACTTCATTTGGAATGAAAGAAACCAACGTATTTTCAATAAATCAGTGCCTCAGAATGAATCCCAAGTCATTTATAAAATCACCTCTGCAGTTCTCCGTAAACTGGAAATCATTCCTTGTGATAGGATGCAAAGCAACAGGTTTATGCTGATTAGATGGAGTATACCTCTATTGAACTCGAAGACTGCTGCAAATCACCGCTCTACTGACTGTTAAAGATGGCTTTTGGGTGAGTCTCATTGTAGTCTAGAAAAGGAATAGTCCGAGATGAGGATTGCCAGAGATTCTCGTGGGTATGTTATGGTTTGCCCTCTTTAAACAACCGTAGTTTGGTTAACGACCAACCTTAGACTAAGGCCCGAGATGCTAATTCCCGATCTACTTTGACCGAGGTAATGTGCTAAAATCCTAGTTTCCATCAACTGAGGTAAAAACGACCTCATGTGTGACAATGGACCGAGATGTTACTGACTGGGTTGCAAATGCCGAGATGTAAGCGACCGGGCTACTAGTGTCAAGATATTGGAAGATCTCTTTCGGGCTGATTTCTGGCATCAGTGTGTCATGTGTGGACCGGAGCATACCAAGCTGTCGTGACTTGTTGCTTTAAGAGAACTATAAGCACATGAATGTATTTAGTTATTTTCCTTACCGATCAACTGGTATAGTGACATGTCCCTGTATAACCGGGGATGCCGCGTTTGTGTTCTAATTCCTAGTCGAAAAATCACTTGGCATTAGAACATTATTTTTGTACTTTTTTTCATCATTTATAAATTTAATTAATTACCAAAGAAAAGGGAAAGGGGGTGAGCGAGAAGGAAAAGTGGAGAATGTTTGTGGTGATGACTTGGCTCCCGTTAAGAGAAGTTAGCGTTGCTCGTGAGGAGCTCTGGCTTCTGGCACTGAGTTCTTAGGGAACGTAGTGACAGAAGGGAAAGGGTGAGAGTTGACGTCCTATAAGCGTGAAAGCTTGAAAGGGCGCCGTATGAGCTTACTAGGGATTCTTTGCTGGAAAGGAAACCCGTTGTTCATCTCTGTGTCCGTTTGTTTGCTGAAAGAAGGCCTGCCCTAGAGTGTGGAGTCCATGGCCTTGTTATAGTTGAGAAGTTGGGCATCCTTCCTTAGGCAGGAGTGCATGATTCCTGCACTTTGCTGGGCCAGCTTCCTTTCTTGGCATTGTTTTTAATGGTGGTGACGGTTCCTTGGATGGACTACCTTCCTTCTGTGTCTTCATAACAGCTAGGGTTTTTAGCAGATAAGGGAGATAATCCAATACTTTCCTCATAGGGGATGCGTTGAATTAGCTGGTGACCGTTGCCGTGGAGTTTCCTTTTGGGAGGACGCAAAATCAGGGAAGAGAGCCGTTGCTGGCCGTAGACGGGAATGTAGGTCAAATTGGGCCTGGCCCACATAATGCTTGTCCATTGGCGGGTCTACTGTAGCGTTGCCGATCAACGAAAATGTTGACCTTCCTTACGGTGGTCTCCTTTTCCTTTCATATGGTCAACGGTTCGTATTGACCATCTAGGCTTACATGTGGACTCTTGTGGATTTGGGCCGCTCTTTCTCCTTGGGCCATCCCTCTGTGGGCGTACCCATCACTTCCTAAAGGCTAAGAACTCATTAATAGCTTTCCAAACTTATCTACTTTCTCCATAAAGTAGCAATGCTATGTGGCGATCCGAACACAAATTATAGAACTTTGTCTGCATAGGCTATGCAAAAAAATTAAACCATAAGTGTTTATAATATCAAAATCTTTGAAACTATAATCCCAATAAAATGTTTAAAAACTAATAAAATAATAAAGAAATTTTGCTATCTTTCATAATAAAATTTTTATATTTTGAGATCATCTCTACTAAAAATCTCAATAGTAAATGTACAATCTCTTCTAATTTGCTATCGGCCTCTTTTACTTTTGAATCAAGAAAAATATAAGGGTAAATCAAATATCGAATAAGAGAATAAAATTAACTGTGTCAAAATATAATAAAATATTTTAGATAATGACATCACACATATGCAAAGTAAATAATAATATGTGATGAATTAATAATCATACGAGAATTGAAATTATTTCGTAACCACGATTTAAAAGTTACAAGACAAACTCAATATAAAAAAATGCAACTAGGATTCTGCTAAATTTAAATATCAACGAAAATATAAGTTCTGTCGAATTTATCTTAACAAAGATCTCACCTCTAACAGTTATATATTACTAACAAAGATCTCAATTATACAAGATATCTCACTAATTTTTTTTGATATTATATATTAATGTAAACCAACGAATACAAGCCCACCTCTAACAGTTAAATAATATTCTTGAGATACTGGCAATCACGAGTTAGACAAGCAACCTATACATAGTTTCTTGATATTTTGCAAGCCGTAGTATATAAGTACTGAATTCATTTCGGATAATTAATATTTTCATTAACTCTTTGGAGTGAATTCAAAATATATTATACATGTATTTCTGTTGTCCAATCAAGATCTAGGTCCAAATGAGGTATGAAATACTAAATTTCATCTATAAGTCAAACCTAATACCTTTCTGTATGATATCTATTAATATCTCAATATATATTATTTACAGTATTATAAGTATCTCTCCAAATATAGACCTCAATCTCTCTAGGATATGAAAATTAGTATTAAACAATTATAAACTATATCATAGTACCATAGGTGTCACATTTCAAATCTCTATTTTGTAATCAACATTTAACCAAATAATTATTAATTAATCAATTGATCATCTAATTAACATTCGGATGTAAATTTTACATCCATTCATCGACCAACTACAATAAATGGAAGCAACATCATACACAAGACTTAAAACATGTGCCACGTCTCATGTGGCTCGAACACTGACCCAACCGTGATGTCAGACTCTACGTAAAGAGTGATACCTATCCAAATATAATTAGAGTATACAAATTGTTGAAATAAAATAAACCATAACATATCACATTGAGGACCAACATTAATGACTTTATAACTGCTGTCCGATAGCACAATACACCATTGACGACATTCTAACACTATCTGGAACATAATATAACAATTTAGTTATTGTTCAATCACACATCACAACCTATTAGCCGCTGTCTAAAAGATCACATTACAGCATAACAATCTATAGATGCCCAAACCCGTACTTAATACATTAACTATTATCTGAAAGTTACATTACAACATTAAACACGTTAATCATTATTCGAGAACCATAATATAGCATTAAACATTGATAGTGAAGGAAACGTTTCGTCCCAAATCATACAAAAGTTTTGACCCTTAAATAAATTACGGAAGTAATATAAAAATAAATATTCAAGACATATTAAGAATATTTCAATCTAGATGAAGTAAGCAACAAGTATATAAAAAGTAAAGCAATAAATAATAATATAAAGACATAATTTTTGGTGACGAAGGGAAGCCTCAATAATTACGACTATCGATAAAACTCTCTGGGTTTCAACGGCCAGGGAAGACATACACTATGAAAATCAACTTACAGACCGGATGGTAATGACGGATTAACTTAGTCGACTTACTCCCTCACGTGATCTCTACCAAGGAACTCCCTGGATTTGCCCATGGTAACAAAACCGGATGCCTTCCGATCTTTACGTCAATCTTCTCTTACAAACCACTTCTTCACACTACCAATGTTGCCAACAAAGGAAAAAGGGTAGGTAGAGTAGTAAATGGTAAGGTGAAAGCAGTGAGAAAATCGTAGCACAAGAACACAATACTATAATTGAGGTTTTCTCAAATGGAGCAACGTTTAAAGAAGTAGAAGCTTGTTTTCTTTCAAAGAGGGCACTTCAAAATGCATAAGCAAGAAATAGGGCAAGTAAAAGAAGGAAGAATATATAGAGAAGCTCGAAAAAAGACGTTTAAAAAAATGACCGTTGTCACGGCGCTCGAGTGCACCTAGGGTTTCAAGAGGAAAACACATGGGCACTCGAGCGAGAAGGCGGCGAGCTTCGGGCACTTATTGGTTTTGGGGCTTGAGGACATGGTGAGCACACGGTAGGCATGAGGCTACTAGAATTGGGGCTCGAGTGAATGACGAGCACATGACAGACGCGATACTACTGAAAACTGGGCTCGAGCACAAATCAGGCGAACAGCAAGCATAAGACATCAGGAATGGACAATCAAGAAAATAAGTTGATGTATCACTTCAATGAATATAACCCAATATCAACATACGACTAAATATGGTCATGGAATATGCCAACATTAAAATTATCCTAACAATTTCTCCCTTTGGCAATTCTGTGATAAAACACATAAAGAAAAAAATACAAGAGAAGTATGGGTTTAAATATCGCGAGATAGAATCAGTGTACATAAAAATCTAAACTTAGTAAGAAACAAAAATAATACAAAAAGTAAATAAGCAAAGACACGAGAACTGCTGTGTTGAAACTGTAGTTGTCGGGCTGATACGATAGCTGTGGTGCCTGGTCAACCATGGTTAGTTGAAACAGACATAATACACATAGTGATGATAACCATGTAGCATATAGCAACATATAATACATGAAAGAACAAGAGCAGTAATATAGTCATCAAAACCAATGAAGGCAGTGAAATGTAGAAAGTCATTAAGACTAATTCAAGCATCATAACTCCCCTTGAATAATACAAGAAAAAAATGTCTCCGCCTAGCAAAAATACCACTCCCCCTAAACAGGACACAAAAGAATGTCTACCACTAACAAAAATAGCAAACAGATGGTCTCCCTTTTTTTGTCACGAAGAACCAAAGAAAGGGGATCACTCGGAGCCAGAAGAATACCGGAGAACTAATGACCAAAATGATGCCGCAATCGTCTATTCGCATCCTCCTGAGTAGCCAAGCAGGAGTTAAGATGCTCAAATCCAGTAAGGAGATTCGAACATAGTTGAGACTGTGAAGCATAAATCCGCTCCTGCAAGGGATAGAGACGCTCAAAGCGATCAGCAAGTCGAGACATCTACCCAGCAGTGTAGCGGAGGTAAAGGTGGAGTGTTAGAAAGGCACAGACGGTCCAGGACCCGAGGGGTCAGGGAAGGATGAGGCAGAGCAAGATGGTCCACTCTCAGGCGAAAAAGAAGGCACCTTAGGGAGAGGCTCATCTACCGGCTCATGGGAATCCTCTGCAAAGTGGCGAGTATGAGACTGATTCTGGGAAAAGGTAGTGGAGGTAATAGCACGTGCAAGCTAGAGATGGGGAAGATTGGGAAAAGGAAGACCAAGTCTAGCCTGCAGCCGCTGAATGATACAACCATGGGGGAGGTTGTCATCATTGTGTGTGGTGAAGTGGGAGAGAATGTGAGAGTAGAAGTGGAACGGCAAATCAATAGGCCACCCACTCAAGAGATTATACAGAAAAAGAGCTTTATTGAGGGGGATGGAGGAAAAATGAGAAAGGAAAAAATATCCCGACCAGGCACCGAGGGGAGAGAAGTGAAGCTTTGAAAGAGCACCCATTCTACTCCATGGGGGCACCATGAAGGAATGTAGCGAGCTCAGTGGGGTATGGCCTGGAGAGCAGGGCATACGGATAATTGGGATTTTCCACCCAAGGAAGTGCAAGAACCCGTGCAATCACATCTGGAGTAATCCGGAAGTGTTGCCCCCGTATGAAGGTCGAGAAGGATGTGAGAGAGGTCTCATAAATATTTGAATAAAATTCTTGAATGAGAATGGCAGAGGGAGCAGTCAAATCGGTGAGAACTGGCTCCCAATAACGGTCAGTGAAAACAGAAGAGATGAAATATTAAGAGAGGCCAGGAAGACTTCCCATTTAAGGACGAGTTGTCACTGAGACATGTGTGAGGTAAACAGGCCTCTGCCTCGGGACTGATGAAGTTATCAGGGGTGGAGAGCCCACTCGTCCGATTGTGCTTGCCAATCGATTTGCGAGCAAAGGATTTTTCACTAGCCCAACATCTGAAAGACATACAGAAGAGAGGACGATAAGAACACCTGTATAAAGTTACATGGGAGTTGCCATTGTTGTTTTTTTTTGGTGTCTGTGTGTGAGCTGTGTGGGTTGTGTGAGTGGGTGTGTGTGAAGCGGACAGGAGCAACGCCTGGCACCTGGCGAGTGCCAGGCATGCTCCTGAGCAGGGCTGAAACAAGGGACACGCACCAGTAGTGCATTGCCATGGCAGCACGTGAGCTGAAGGGCTTGCGAGAGAGGCCAAGTCATAGCTGGTAACACCTACCCATGGGTGTGCGGCATGGTTCACAGCCAAGGGAGGTGTCATTGGCGACGGGATTCACCAGGAAGCAGGGTAGAAATTCACACGCAAGATCTATGGCCTAGCGCACCAAATCCATATACAAACTGGTGGATCTAAAGCAAATTGGTAAGAAATCAGTAAAATTAATTTGAAATGGGAGTGACGCATGAGGTTACCCAGCAAAATATGCAAAGGAAGAGAGGCGACGTAGCCATGAATGGCAGAAAGAGGTGGAGAGATTCAAAACGAAGAGGAAGGAGAGAATTACCTCGAGAGACGCCCACAATTGAGAGGAAGGAAGGCAGATTTGGAGGTGGGTGAGAGAGAGGGATGTGACGGACTGGATTATTTTTCCAGTAAATAACCTCCATCAATGGTAACACAAACTAAAGCCCATAATTAACTTATGGATTCTACAGAAATTTCAGCAGAATTTCCTCTATAACTAGATGAAAACCAAAAATACAACCTGCTTAAATACATCCTGTACAAGCACACATCTAACCAAAATAATCAATACAAAGCCTACAACACAATACATAGGATTACATAATCAGCCATATCATCCATGGCTCCAATCACAGTATCCCCAACTATGGGATTGGACTTAGAGAGATGCCGTCTAGGAAGAAACAAAATCCAGAAACATCAACACAAACGCGGAAGCATAAGTAGATCATCAAAAACCTGCGGAAGTATAACAAAATCCATGAGTGGCTGCTTACATTCTAATATGATAAACATAACCCAATCTTTAAGCTTTGATGTCCAGCAACTCCCTTCAATGCAAGTCTCTCTCCTTACTCTAACTAATCTGGCGCCCGCTAAGTGTTCTCATCTGGAAGGGAAAACAGTAAGAGTGAGCGTACAGCTCAGCAAATATAATCATACTCAATACTCGTAGGCAAATAATAGAACAACTGAAATTGGGGGGAATACAAGCAATGTCAATAATCATGAACCAGGAGAGGGAACAGGAAACATATGGAATCACTGGATTCTCACGGTTACATTGATTAGGCATTATTTATTTTCATCATTATATCATCTTTGCGGACCCGGGCTAGTAGGCCTTACTAATCAACGATGTAAGAAAACGAGGAAAGGAATGTGTTCGCTACACATTCTAAAGCCACGGCTACATTTTAGGTCTGCAGCACTCGACCATCGGTTGCATCTCCACTATGCAACATTTAACCAAACAGCTACATTTTAGGCCTGCAGCACTCGGCCATCTCAACACGCCCCATATCCCTTGGCGACCAGGGCAATCCTCGTTCTTCCACAATAGTTTCCTAAAGTGTACCACGAACATCACCCGCTCCCACGAGCGGCCAGAATACGTGGCCAAGTATTCCTCGGGTTCACACCGCGATGGATATGGTAAGCGAAAGCTTACTACCTCTATGAATCATGGTCCTAGTTTCAAGATTAGTTCCAACAATTGGAGAGGGAAATCCACATTTTCCATGCACATTCACAATTCTAAAAAACCCATTCCCATCACATACATCTCCATCTGGGAGATCATTCCATCACAGTGTACAACGTGAATTCCCTTCCATTTACTTGCTCGGTTCACAACTTTCAGTGGAACTCAATTCCCTTTTTACCATTCAATTCACATTCGCAAGAGAATTCTGAATTTCATACCTTTGATAGCCAAATACTATCTTAGAAGCCTCCGGGACTCATTCCCTTGCTTCCGGTACACGGATACACTTTTTCAGGGCTTACATTACATTGAAACATTTACACATCACTTTCATAACAATTAAACGAGGGCAAAGCATGTAAATTTTCCATTTATTTACGGATGAACAGTGTCAGGCCTCTTTTAGAGCATCCGAACTCCGCGAACAGTTCGACACTTGTGAAATCGGGTGTCCAGTTGATACATATGCACAATTGGGACATGGTGATTCATCTTTTGGAGTCGATTCAACATACACAAAGGTGGAAACATGCAATTTCCCCTTGACACTTGGATGAACAGTGTTAGGGCCAATTTAGAGGGCCTGGACACCGAGATCGGGTCAAAACGTGCGAGATCAAACTCACGGCCGACATATATACATATTTAGGACGTGGGGATTCACATTTTGAGGTCAATTTAACGATACGTGGAAGGAAAACAAGAAATCCCCAATTTCGTGGGTTAGGGTTTGGGTGAAACCAAACCGAGTGAATCGAACATGATTTGAACAACTAACTACATATTCCTTGGTCATTAATGATGGGTTTAAAGATTCTAACATTAATAATGGGTATCGACACAAAATACCCCATCAAATCAAACAAAACATCGGAAGAGAACGAGAAGTGAGTATGCGAATACTTTCCTCGACGCGTGCTTCACCTTTATAACTAGTTCTCGGACGAATTTGGACTCCACGACCTTGATCTCCACCATTCTCTCACTAAAATCGGCGCTCCCTCTCTCTAGAAGCTTCCGGCTCGTGGGAAAAATGAGGAAAAGAGAAGCAGCCGTGACTTAAAAAGGCGCCACCGCTCGAGCGCGCCTCGAGCGAGCATTAGGCGGGCGCAATTCTAGAAATCCCGCTCGAGCTTCACTCGAGCGGCCAGTCAGTGGGCGCAATTCTAGAAATCGCGCTTGAGCACGCAGCAGATGCAAGCCTGCTGGCAGCGCTTCAGCAGCACGAACCCGAATTCTTCTCTATTTTTCTTCCGATACCCAACCTTATTCATTCCGTAGGCCTTATATTGATCATTATCATACTAATCATCTCGTCATCATCAAGTTTTTAGACCCGAACCTCACAATTCTCCCCCACTTATGAAAATTTCATCCTCGAAATTTAACAAGTCTCGAATTTCCAACTCAGAGGTGAACCCCCTTATCTTCAAAACTCATTTCCTCGGACAATGCCTATTTTAGGAATCTCAAGCATTGAATCGTTCTAATCTTTATCACAAGACAATTTCTTAGCTTCCTAGAATGGTTTAACCCACACCTATTGGTGTTCTCAACCGACGATACACGGAGGGCTCCACAACGATTTCCCCGAACTCCAAAAGTGACCTACAATAATGCTGGCTATTCCTCTAACTTAATTCGATACTTCAAACAATTCAATGAACTTCCACTTCAGTTTATTCCCGGCCTCGGAAGGATTTGATCATAGAGAACTTCAATCTCATATCGAAATCTCAGGGCTATAGGCTCACAATGATTTCGCTGCGCTACTTTGATTAACACGATTCTAGGATAGACATGCCGTGAAGACAAATCCCACAATCATCAAACTACAGCCACCTTCGAAACTACAATTGTAATGATCATCCCAAGATTCGACATAGCTTTCGGTCATTCATCCTATAGCCTCAAAATCTTATAACTGAGTAACCTCAAGATCCTGTTGGCATACCAATGGGCCAACAGATTCAACCCAAACACATCTTCCATAATTATGATAAGTGGGTTGCTCTAGCCATCCTGAACAAACCGTAAGAAATTCGTATTTCATGAACTCCTAGTTCCCATACATCGATTATGATTATGTTCCCCCAAACTAAGGGCATGATATTCTATTACCCAACCGTTGGACTTACTTGCGATTTACCTTTCACATCACATCTTCTAGGAAACTTTGAAGACATATTAAAGCTCCCAACATCAATTGTCAGCATCGATGTCTGCTTTCCCCCAAATGAAAACACCGAGGTTCACCTTTCCAACCTTTAAACAGATCTATCCACATGTAATATCATAAGATCATCTTCCTCAATGACACATTCATTCCGGCTCTTAAAATTTTTGATAAGGGTTATCTTCAAGGACAACATCATAAGTTCTCTAAATGGAACTTCAATGGCTAAATCCGACTTGCATATGGGGGTAACACTAATCCTGAACTTCTCCCCCACTTATATGAAAGGTACCCTCCTATCACAATGCGTGAGTAACATAATCTTAACGTTTCTCAAAGGCATTACATTCCACGATAACTTATCAGACCTATTAAGGATCAACCGAAATGACATGAACGTCAATTACCCCTATCCGGTCTCTGAAAACTACCGTTTATCTTTCGTTCTAACAATTACAAATCTCTCCCACCCTGATCGTCTTACTGACACAGAAATCCCCTGGGATACTTGTCAGGTCACTTAACAGTTTCAGTTAGATCCAAAATGACCGTACACTTTCACGACACTAATTTGTCTCCCCAATTGTCCATCACTTACAATCTTGTTGATCTCAAAATCATGTTATCAAAGAGCCACAAGCTTAACAAGGCATTCCCTTAACAAAACTCGCACTCCCTTCCCAATGGGGGCATACGGATTATCAGCCGTCAGAACTCATGACATAATCCTCAAATAACTATGTACACCCCATTATTCCTTTGAATTCATCAATGAAGTCACCCCAACATGAACCCGAATATGGCCAAAAGATCAATCCCATAAGATTTCATGAAATGCAACGAACCTACAAAATCCAAACGGCATTTTCTGGACTTCGTAATGGTCATAATTTCATCCTGTGTACCACCGGGGCTACAACTTCCATTGATCTACAATTACCACACTATGGACCCAAATCGATCTTAGAATTCATCAAGCCTTTACAACGGCCCACGAACTACGCCTATCCATTCACGAAGTCTAATTATCAAGCCATCAATCTCCTAGGCAACCCCCTTCCAAAATTCACGAACAACCTGATCGGTCCAACTTATTTACCTCGAAGGATCTAGAGTATCTTGCAACTATGCCAAATCCGATCCTTCTACGGCTCTGCATAAGATCCTCAACAATCGCTGTCGATGTCGACATAACCATAAATTACCGATAAAAGATAAATCAGCCAAATCTTCTTTTTGATAACATCCTCGATCAAATAGTCACACGACCAAAATCTTTCAGCTACCACAAATATCCTCTGGATGTTGTCGTATAAACAAATTGGACTTAGCGCAGATTCTCATTAGATACTTGGCAAGGAAGGATGACATCAATCTCCTGATACCTCGATCAATTCAACTTACGCTTTAGATCCCACAACCCAATTGCAGGATGTTATCCTTTACCAAGACAACTATATCAGCACTGCAGTTTGCCCACCGAACTACTATTAAGATCAGATTAAGACTTAATACTTTAACTATCTCGAGTTCATACCCAAAATTGTATAATTCGATTACAAGGCACAATATGTTTACTAACACAGTTTAAATCAACCTGATACTTACTGACCAAATCGTTCATAACGTCACGTCAAGATTGGCACCACAAGATGGTTCGGGTTATCCCAACCAATCGTATCCACGAACTCCAAAAATATCACAACCTCGACACCGCTTGTGTCAAACTTAGATCCTTAATTAAATAAACCTAGGAATCACAAAACCATATATATAATCGGGATCCCAAAGATGCAAGTGTTGTGACATCAAGATTGAGAAATTTCATCTTCTATCTCGGCAATCCACATATTTCTCTCATGCTTCATCACCACCCAACTCTGATTCCATGGCACTGGATTTCTTCACTGCCAGGGCATAGGATACAAACTATCCTTAATCCAGCCACCATACTATCTACACTTAGGTCATAGTCCCAAAGTCTCTTCAGGAAGGCATTTATCCAAAATTCTTACTTGAACATCCACTTTGATATATCCTTTTATCTTTCCGAATACTAGGTTACCCTTGCTGCTACTATAAAGCCTATACCCTCCAATATCACATAACTCAAAACACAATGCAATAAGGGCTCAGAATCCCCAAAACGACACCAGATCACAATATTAAACTCCAGAGCCTTACCTCCTATCACGACAGGTGACATTAACACGTTGAGTTAATACCTTAGGATCCTGATTTAAAACACTGAACCTTTTCACCGCCTGTCCATAAGTAAAGACATCCCTCAATCTTATGATCAAGCCAACCACTATTGAAGCATGCTCCTGAGAGTCTTACCGACACAAGGCATTCACCCAAAAAGCTTCCATAAACACATAGGGCAATGCCTCTTATTCCTCGAGACCCATGATCTTTCTTATGTCAATCAACCAAGGTCAACTTCACTTCCTATCAACATGGGGCAACACGCCATACCTTCTACCAGACATGGGGTACCACAATGCCATCTTTAGTCTAAAAATTCACATCGTTAACCTCAATATAACTCGAGGCTACCCAAAAGTCCAAACACTTAAGCATTTTTCCAAAATAATCATGAATTGTCATCCTAGGACTTGATATACCCAAAATTTACGCCAGTCATACCAATCTCGAGCCGATGGCTCCACCGTATTCATTACACTTGCTAGGTTGATCAGGCAACCTTCTTAATGAATTAATAGCCTAAGGACTTCAATCCACAGCTGATCGAACTTAAACCTCAAATCAAGATTAATTAACCTAGGCGTCAAATCAACACTAATCAATTCAAGAACCCAATTGATACCAATCAAATTCCAACACTAAGGTGTCTCAACACACCATCTTCCTCTCGACCCTACAACCAATCAATAATATTAGTAGTCCCGTCTAAGAGTGACTACTAATATTTCCTTGAGACCGAGACATTTCGTATTAAGTCAATCCTAAAACACTAGCTAGGACACATAAGCTAGCCAATTGAACTAAATCATCACTCTTAACTTAGTTCAAGCCTAAGTCAATGGGAATGGGGTAACCAAAACTACCCGGACTAGGTTAATCACCAAACAACTTTATTTACTTATTCGATCAATCTTAATCTAGCCTAAGCTTCCGCATATGATTCAGATCAAACCTAAGGCATCTCTCTTTCTCTTATACCAATTATGACGGACCGGATTATTTTTCTAGTAAATAACCTCCATCAATGGTAACACAAACTAAAGCCCATAATTAACCTATGGATTCTACAGAAATTTTGGTAGAGTTTTCTCTACAATTGGATGAAAACCAAAAATACAACCTGCTCAAATACATCCTGTACAAGCACGCATCTAACCAAAATAATCAATACAAAGCCTACAACACAATACACAGGATCACATAATCAGTCATATCATTCATGGCTCCATTGACAGTATCCCCAACCACAGGACTGGATCTAGAGAGATGCCGTCTAGGAAGAAACAAAATCAAGAAACATCAACACAAACGCGGAAGCATAAGTAGATCATCAAAAACCTGCGGAAGTATAACAAAACCATAATATAACAATAAGCCACATCCATCCATGAGTGGCTATTTACATTCTAATATGATAAACATAACCCAATCTTTAAGCTTCGATGTCCAGCAATGTCCTTCAATGCAAGTCTCTCTCGTTACTCTAACTAATCTGGCATCGGCTAAGTATTCTCATCAAGAAGGAAAAACAGCATGAGTGAGCGTACAGCTCAGCAAATATAATCATACTCAATACTCATAGGCAAATAATAGAACAACTGGAATGGGGGGGAATACAAACAATGTTAATAATCATGAACCAGGAGAGGGAACAGGAAACATCTGGAATCATTGGATTCTCACGGTTACATCGATTAGGCATTATTTATTTTCATCATTATATCATCTTTGAAGACCCGGGTTAGTAGGCCTTACTAACCAATGATGTGAGACAACGAGGAAAGGAATGTGTTCGCTACACATTCTAAAGCCATGGCTACATTTTAGATTTGCAACACGCAACCATCGGTTGCATCTCCACTATGCAACATTTAACCAAACGGCTACATTTTAGGCCTACAGCATTCGGCCATCTCAACAGGCCTCATATCCCCCGAGGACTAGGGAAATCCTTGTTCTTCCACAGTAGTTTCCTAAAGCATACCATGAACATCACCCGCTCCCACGAGCGGCCAGAATACATGGCCAAGTATCCCTCGGGTTCACACCGCGATGGATATGGTAAGCCAAAGGTTACTACGCCTATGAATCGTGGTCCTAGTTTCAAAATTAGTTCCAACAATTGGAGAGGGAAATCCACATTTTCCATACACATTCACAATTCTGGAAAACCATTCCCATCACATACATCTCCATCCGGGAGATCATTTCATCATAATGTACAATGTGGATTCCCTTCCATTTATTTGTTGGTACATAACTTTTTGTAGAACTCAATTCTCTTTTTACCATTCAATTCACATTCACAAGAGAATTCTGAATTTCATACCTTTGATAGCCAAATACTGTCTTAGAAGTCTCCGGGGCTCATTCCCTTGCTTCCAGTACACGGATACACCTTTTCGGGGCTTACATTATATTGAAACATTTACACATCACTTTCATAACAATTAAACGAGGGCAAAGCATGTAAATTTTCCATTTATTTTCGGATGAACAGTGTCAGGCCTCTTTTAGAGCATTCGAATGCCGCGAACGGTTTGAAACTTGTGAAATCGGGTATCCAGTTGATACATATGCACAATTGGGACATAGTGATTCATCTTTTGGAGTCGATTCAACATACACTATGGTGGAAACATGCAATTTCCCCCTTTACACTCGGATGAACAATGTCAGGGCTAATTTAGAGGGCCCGGACACCTCGATCGGGTCGAAACTTGCGAGATCAAACTCGCGGCCAACATATATACATATTTAGGACGTGGGGATTCACATTTTGAGATCAATTTCATTATGTGGGGAAGTAAAATGGAAAATCCCCAATTTCGTGGGTTAGGGTTTCGGTGAAACAAAACCGAGTGAATCGGATACGATTCGAACAACTAACTACATATTCCTTGGTCATTAATGATGGGTTTCAAGATTCTAACATTAATAATGGGTATCGACACAAAATACCCCATCAAATCAAACAAAACATCGAAAGAGAATGAGAAGTGAGTATGAGAACACTTGCCTCGGACGGATTGTACATCAAATCACCTTTATAACTAGCTGTTGGACGGATTTGGACTCCACGGCCTTGATCTCCACCTTTCTCTCACTAAAACCGGTGCTCCCTCTCTCTCTAGAAGCTTCCGGCTCGTGGAAAAAATGAGGAAAAGAGAAGCAGCCGCGACTTAAAAAGGTGCCACCGCTCAATCTCTAGTAGGTTCAAGCCTGCTGGCAGCGCTTCAGCAGCACGAACCCGAATTCTTCTCAGTATGCATCGAGCCGACGGGAAGAGAAGCAGCCGTGGCACCTCTCCCACATAAAGCAGAAACCGGGAGAGAACCCACGGCGCTTCCTGGATCGCTTCGTGGCTGAGGCCAGAAGGATTCCCAGAATTACAGAGGAGATGAAGTTGGGTAGCTTCATCTCAGCACTGACTTATGGAGATTTCTTCAAACACTTGGCCCACAAAAATCCCCAAACATTCCCCGAGGCGAATCCATTACTAGGGCCTACGCTGCTGCAGAAGAGGCCAACGAGGCAAAACATCCAGAACGGGCGGATCAGCCTCGGCCAATCCCTGGAGAAGGAAAAAGAAAGTTTTCTGGCGGAGAACACCCCCGCCAGAAACAACACCGGACTGGGCCCTCAGAATGCAGAGACTACGGGCCCACCACTTTCGCACCCTTGACAGACACGCGCTCCAATGTTTTAATGCAAATCCGTGGAGAAAAGTTTCTAAAGTGGCCAAAGACACTGAAAAAGGACTCTGAAAATCAGTCTAAGTACTGTGACTTCCCCCGCTCTGCTGGCCACTCAACCGAAGACTGCAAGACGCTGCAGAGGAAAATCGAAGACCTGATTCACAAAGGACATCTCACTCGATTTGTCAAGAGACCTGGACAGAACTCAGGAGCGGCTGATGAAGAGGGGTAGGAGCAGACGCCTCCCCGAAACCGGATTGCGGCAGGAGTAGTTAACATGATCACCACCCGACCTGCCAGGAGCCCAGAGGACAGCAAGGAGCAGCAGACTGGGAGGAAGAAGCAGCGAACAGTAGACAACATCATTAGCTTTAGTGATTGTGACTCGAACCATGTAATCTCCCCCCATGCTGACCCCCTTGTAATTTTTTTCGTTTCAAATGGTACTTGGACTACCACCAAGCGAGTCTTTATTGATAATGGTAGCTCTAAAGACTTGCTTTATTTGGACGCGTTCTTTAGATTAGGCCTAAAAAAGAATCAACTAAAACCTGCTGAAGGACCTTTATACGGCCTTGACAATGAACCGGTACCCGTTCAAGAGACAATCCAACTGGAAGTCACCCTGGGCACCTACCCAAAAACAACAAGTCATATGCTAACCTTTCTGGTAGTTGACCTGCCCTCTGTTTACAACGCGATACTAGGCAGGCCATGCCTAACGACGTTTTGGGGAAGTCACGTCAATTCCACACCGTAAAATAAAATTCCCGATGCCCTACGGCGTCGGAGAAGTCCTGGGAGATCAGGTCACTGGGCGGACCTGTTACATGGCCCGGATTGCCCTAGTGGCGGGCGCACGGTGGGAGAACTCGATCATCGAGACGAGATCACCTTAAGACGCTGCGCAGCACTGGTGAAGCCACGGACCGGGTCCCTTTGGACACAGGGGAACCGGATAAGTGTGTCCAGTTGGCGGCTCACTCTCACCGGGTCGCTACGCGATGAATTGGTCGCGTTTCTACGAAGGAACGTAGACCTTTTTGCCTGGACTCCCGCGGACATGCCTGGGATTTCAGCTGAGGTGATGGTCCACAAGCTGGGCCTGACCCAGACCGAAAGCTGGTCAGACAGAAGCGGAGGAATCACTCCATCGAAAAACTACTGGACGCTGGATTTATCAGAGAAGTCCAGTACCCGGATTGGCTCTCAAACATCGTCCTGGTTAAGAAGAGCAACGAGAAATGGCGAATGTGCGTCGATTTTACCAATGTCAACAAGGCCTGCCCGAAGGACAGCTTTCCCTTGCCCCGGATTGACCTGCTGGTTGACTCCACGGCAGGGCATGAGCTGCTAAGCTTCATGGACGCTTATTTGGGCTACAACGAGATCAGAATGAGTCTAGAAGACGAGGAGCATACCTCCTTCATGATGGACCAGGGCACCTATTGCTATAGGGTCATGCCCTTCGGGTTAAAGAATGCTGGAGCCACCTACCAGCGACTAGTGAACAGGATGTTCGAAAAGCATATCGGTCGCAACATGGAGGTCTACGTTGATGACATGCTCGTCAAGAGCAGAGTCACGGGCAACCACATACATGACTTGGAAGAATCCTTTGAAGCGCTCCGCCAGCACCAAATGAAGCTAAATCCAGCCAAGTGTGTCTTCGGGGTAGCCTCGGGGAAGTTCTTGGGTTTCATGGTCTCCTAGCGAGGGATTGAGGTGAACCCAGAAAAGATTAAGGCCCTGGCTGATATGGCTCCCCCGAGAAACGTAAAAGGCGGCTGGCTGCTCTGTCCTGCTTCCTCGCGAAGTCTGGAGACAAGTACCAACCCTTCTTTAAAGCCTTAAGAGGGACAAAGTCTAACGGATTCCAGTGGACGGCTGACTTCTAGACCGCCTTCGATGAGTTGAAGCAGTATCTGGCCAGCCCACCGTTGTTAGCATCACCCAAAGACGGAGAGGAGCTGTACCTTTACTTGGCAGTATCGGAAGCGTCCCTCAGCTCCGTCCTTGTGCGCCAGGAGTCCGATATCCAACAACCGGTCTATTATGTGAGCAAAACATTGACCGGCCCAGAAATTCGCTACCCGCGCGCTGAAAAAATGGCACTGGCACTTATCTTCGCAGCGTGAAAATTGAGGCCATACTTTCAGGCGCATCGCGTAGTGGTCCTTACGGACCAGCCGCTGAAAGGCATACTCCAAAAGCCAGACGTTTCGGGGCGATTGATAAAATGGGCCATTGAATTGGGTGAGTTCGACATCGAGTTCAGGCCCAGACCTGCCATAAAGGCGCAGGCTTTGGCCGACTTCATCATTGAGATCACAACACCAATTCAAGAGGAACAGCCCGCAGAAAACGAAGAACAGCCCAGTGGGGCCCCAGGATGGACACTCCACGTGGACGCATTGTCCACGGACAGTGGCAATGGGGCAGGGGTAATCCTAATGACCCCTGATGGATTCGAGATCAAGTCTTCCCTAAAACTTGATTTCCCAGCGACCAACAATGTCGCTGAGTACGAAGCCCTACTAGCTGGCTTGCGATTAGCAAAGGAGTGCTCTGCCAAGAGGTTGGCAGTCCACAGCGACTCCGAATTAATTGTCGACCAGGTCAATGGGGGCTTCGAGGCAAACAACTCTTCCTTGGCCAGGTACCTGGCAAAGGCAAAGGAGACCATCCAGGGCATCGACAAGCTGACCCTGGTTCACATTCCTCCAACAGAAAATTGGAAGGGTGGAAGCGGAGGCCATTTTGGCTAGACTTTGCCGAGAACCCAAAACAGTATTCGAGGGACATGCGGGAGGTCCTGAACGCTCCTAGCATAGAGAAAGAGGAGGCCATGCAGATTTCCGAGACGGAAAACTGGATGACTCCTTACCTTAGATACTTGGCTGACGGATCACTCCCGGAGGACAGTGAAAAGGCCAAGCAGATTAAAAAGACAACCGGCCGGGTACACGAGTCGAGTTGACGGTCAGTATCACCACGGATACCCAACTCCATATCTCCGCTGTCTATCTCCCGAGGAGGCAGACTACCGGGCGAAGTTCACCTCGGGATCTGTGGATCACACGTAGGCGGGAAGAACCTAGCCTTCAAAATCATGCGGCGGGGCTACTACTGGCCCTCAATGAAAAAGGACGCGCTTGAGTTTGTTAAGAAATGTGAGAGCTGCCAGCTTCATGGCAACCTTCACCACCAGCCATCCGCTGACCTGAAGTCCCTTCAGGCTCCGTGGCCCTTCGCGCAATGGGGGCTCGATATTCTCGGCCCATTTCCCATTGCCACGGGGCAAAGAAAATCCATCATAGCGGGCATCGACTACTTCACTAAGTGGGTCGAGGCTGCCCCGCTTGCAAAGATCACAGAACACAATGCTCTAGAGTTTCTTCGCCAAAGCATTGTCTGCAAATTTGGCGTCCCTAAGGTCATGGTAACCGATAACGGGACCCAATTTTTGGGAAACGCTTCACCAAGTATTGCACCAGCCTTGGAATCAAGCTGGTCCACACTTCGGTAGCATACCCCCAGGCCAACGGACAGGTGGAGGTCACAAACCGTACGCTACTCCACGGGTTAAAGACTAAGTTGGAGGACGCTGGGGGCTCCTGGGCTGACGAGCTCCCATCCGTCCTCTGGTCTTATCGTACAACCCCGAAGGAACCAACGCGTGAGACGCCCTTCAGCCTATGTTACGGGACTGAAGCGGTAATTCTGGTTGAAATTAGGCTCCCAAGTCTCAGGGTGGAGTCCTTTGACCCACAGACCAACTCCCAGAAAATCAGGGAGCATTTGGACTTGCTAGAGGAAGCCCGTGATGCCGCTAGAATACGGACAGCAGCATACCAACACCGAGTTGCCCGATACTACAATAAAAAGGTGAAAGCCCGGCAATTCGACGTTGGGGACTTAGTCCTACGAGGTATCGAGGCCACAGGCAAGCTGGCCGGCCGAAACAAGCTCTCTCCTAATTGGGAGGGACCTTTCCTTGTCTCCGCCGTCCTGCGCAACGGAGCATACAAACTCCGAAACCAGGACGGAAAGTTGGTCCCACAAATGTGGAACGCAACCCACCTAAAGCGCTACTTCCAATAGGGAACCCAGGTACGCACTTACTCGCTCATGTGCATTCATTCGTGTGCTTGTTTTTACTTTGATAAAATGGGGAGTTTACTTAGCATATAGAATCCTAGGCTATATAAACTGCATTTGCCTTGCAGGTATCCACCCGACCTAGACTGCCCCTAAGTCGGGAGGGTCTTCACCCTCTCGTTAAACCCTAGTCATCTAGGTGGCCCAAAAAGTGGTCTGAAACCCTGGTCATCCAGGTGGCCCATAAGCGGTCTTAAACCCTAGTTATCTAGGTGGCCCATGAGCGATCTGAAACCCTGGTCATCCAGGTGGTCCACGAGCGGTCTAAAACCCTGGTCATCCAGGTGGCCCACGAGCGGTCTAAAACCTTAGTCATCCAAGTGGCCCATGAGCGGTCTGAAACCTCGGTCATCCGAGCGGCCCAATAGCGGTCATACTAAACCTTGGTCATCCAAGTGGCCCATAGCGGTCTGAAAACCTTAGGGGGCAAGAATGGCACACGCGATGACCTCTTTTCGGGGAGTAGCAACGTCAGTCAACGACGGTCGAAGGGAGAAACATTTTTTCTCCAGCATTGGCGGCCCAAGTCTTCACTTGAACGGCGCCACTAGGCTGGTTCTTACAACCGCTTACTCAGCTTAAGGATCTACTCCTTAGGCGGCCAGCCAACCAAGTTGGTTACCCCACGCACCAACCTTCTCTATGAAGGGATAGCGTGATTAAACAATAACGAGAAGCGTTCCTTCTCTAACACTGACTGCCCAAGTCTCCACTTGGACAACACCGCGAGGTTGGTTAATGCAACCACTTGCCAAGCCTGGGGGCTCAGCTCCTTAGGCAACCAAGCAACGATCGCCGGCCAACCAAGTTGGCCACCCTATACAACGACTCATGCAAACAACAAACACAAAGCAATAAAAGGCAATGGACACCGAACTAAAAAAGAGCTTCCATTTTATTGCTCACAAAAGTATGTTACAATTTACATACTATCCGAAAAACAAAAGGGAGTACAGAAGGCTACAAGGGTTGGCGGACCACCCTGCCTGTCCCGGGGCTCTCCCTCCAGATCTTCCTTGCGTTGCGCTGCACGGTTTCTTTGATTGATAAACTCCACCGGGAAGTCAGGAATGACCAACCGTGCGACGTGGCGTCCAATGTTGAGCCCATCCAACAGCTGGGCGTGTAGTGCGCCGCCGACCTCATGGAGGCTTATCCGAGTAGCCAGCTCGCTCTCTGCGGCGGCGGCTCGATCTGCGAGGCATTTGATGCTCGTTTTCATTCGATCATCCTCCTCCTTTAGGTGAGCAATCTCCTTCGGCAAAGCAACCTCCGCCTTGGCTCGGTGTTCTCGTCTCCACTCCCGCCATGATGACCTCAAGAGCGGTGCATGCTCTCACGAGCTCTCCTCCTGAGGTGGCCAGCTTGGCATCTAGCCAAGCTATCTCAGCCTCCCGGTCCGTAATGATACGTTCCTGCTGCTCCATTTCTCGGGAGATAGCTGAGGCCAATCTTCTTGGCTGCACAGGACCAAAGTGAAACGTGAGTCTGTAAACATAAGGAAGAAAGAATTGCAATAAAACCGTTGCAGAGGTCGTACCTCATAAGTCTTCCTATGAGGCCTCCCAGGCCTAGACTCCAGGCCTGGCCCAGCTGGTGGTGGAACCGGAGATGTTGAGCTAGGAGCGCCCTCTTGCGCCGAATACGCCGCTGCCTCGTCCAAAAGATGATCCAAAAACTCGTCTTCATCAACGGCGCAGAGCTGCTCCTCTCTCTTGGCCTGGAGCAGTGCGTGAGTTTCTTCCTCTTGGCCGCCTTTGGAGCAAAGAACAGTGAATCGGCTCGTGACGACGGCTCTACAATATAAACGCGTGAACCCTCGAGCACGTCGCGAGCTGGCTCCTCTACAGATCCCATCCAGGCAGCGCCTGGAGTCAGCTTCGCCACAGGCTAGGCCAGAATAACTCCACGGCATCCGCCGGCCTATCCCCAATGGACCTCTCCGCTCCAGAAGTGCTACCGGGACCACCGTAAATCCCGGCAACCACGAGATCAATCTGCGACGAGGATGATGAGGGCGTAGCAGTTGCCCTCTCAGCAGCTTCCTCCGGAGACATTGGGCAGATGATCAACTTCTTTGAGACATCAGGCCTCAACATTTTAATCGGAGGGTGCGGCTTCTGAACCGGGGACGGCGGTCCCCATTTAGCCTTTTTGATCTCCTCAAGGGAAACTAAAAAATCCCTCCTAAACGCGTCGGGATTTTACCGTATCGCCTTGGTCAGCCAGGCGTAGGCAGAGCTCTCCGCCGCAGACGGCGTACCCAGGTGTATGTCCGGGACTTTACCCCAGTCCCGCGCGATTGGCCACTTCTCTCCCACCTTTACAAAGAATAACCGGTTTTTCCGGTTCTTAGGGAGTCGTGGATGGCCTTACTTATTTTTATCCCTATACAGGGGCTGAGTGAAATCCACTCCGTCCCCTGGGTCACCTTAAAAATGACCTTAAGGCCGGACATCCTAAACTTTTGGCCAATCTTTCGGAAAAAAATGTATAGAGTGCAGATATACCTCATCGCATTGGCATGAAGCTGGGCAATGGGTACTTGCAGGGCCGCCATGATGGACTCAAGCTCCTCCGGCAACAGCAGGCGAATGCCGCTCCTCAAGTGAGCCTCATAAACGGTAAAATAGCCTTCTGGTGGACAAAGGGCTTTGTCGTCCTTGCCTGGGACCTTCCAGGCCATCTCTTTCGGGATGTTAAATTTGACGCACAAAGCCTTAATATCATTTTCCCTCAAATCAGATGAGAAATCCGCCACGGAAGCCATAGTCGGAAAAAGCTTTAGGGTGTCTTCGAAGGACTTGTCTGAGAAACGGGAATGAGGAAGACGAAGGAGGCATAACTGATTTCAAAAAACGGAAGGAAAATTTAAGCGCCAAGTATGCAAAGGACGCCGTCAGTCCTGCCACGTGTCACCTCCTCATTTGACCCAGCCAAAGGACGGGACTCTCGCACGAAACCCCTCATTAATGGCACCATCAGGATTGCCACATGTCGCCACTCCACTTGACCCTGCAAAAGGACGGATCTCTGGCGCATTAATGACCCGGATCTCCTCCCAACCAAAGGAGGGCACGTGTCGTTTTCTGCCTTGCAGTCCGGCCAAAAGCTGGCAGAAATCATTCCCAGAATTAGCCAAGGACGGTCAACAATTCTAGTACTCCGGAATTAACCAGGACGATCAACAATTGCAGTACTCGGGAATCGACCAGACGGTCGCTGTACTCCGGGGGCAAAATGGTCAACAATTCTGGTACTCTGGGATTGGCCAAAACGGTCAACAATTTCGGTCAAGCCCTCCTTCACGCTTTTATAAGTTTCCACAGGATTCTCAAAGTAAGGAAAAACGTCCCATCATGAACATACTGGAGGCCAGAAATCTGACCACCAGCATGGGGGGCTAGTGATGGGTACACCAATAATGGGCTGGCCCAAAGAAAGGTCAACAGAAGCCCAGAAAGGCCAGTCAACATTTCTGACGGCCCAGCAGGAAGATGGGCCCAGAGACAGGAAAGCCCTAAGACGGTCAACGTTTGCGTTGACCGTCCTGGCGGCCGACTTACTCACAAATGTTCAACTCTGCGTTGACCAGTTTGTTGGGCCTTTAGAGGCTTTGCAACAGTGATGGGCCTATTCCATTCTGGCCCACGGCCCATCAGTTATTCGCCCACCGCTCTCCATTCGTTCTCCACGAAGGCGGCCAACACATTGACGGTCAACTCAGACGTTGACCATCTGCTCCCTATATGTTGAGCCCAAGCAAGGCTCTTCTACAGTAATGGGCCTGACTCACTCAGGCCCATAGCCCATCTGGAGGCCAAAGACGGACGCCTTTTATAGGGGCGTCCAACACTCTGTGACGGTCAACCGGGTATTGATCATTTGCGCGCTTTGCACATCGGGCCCCGTGAAGCCTTTCAATGAGAATCGGGCCCGACCCGTTTAGGCCCTTGATCATAAAAAGGCCAACCACAATCCTCCAAAGATATTCCACGATCTCAAAGGGAATATCACCAAGATTGGCGCCCTTCAAATAAGGAAGGCGCCAGATCCTCCCAACTCCTTGCCAGCCAAGGAACCCCAACGGTAACATGCTGGGAAGGAAAGAAGCCAACTGGAAAAGTGGTTGGCCGCCTCAGAAGGAAACAATCCTCCACAATTGGGCAACGAGCATCAGCTTCCAAAAGGAAGGCTAGCAACGGATCACAGGAACGATCGCTCCTTCCAAAGAAGGAGGATCGCCATCTTTGCCATAAAAGAGGCCCTGGATTTACCATCCAGGGCACGCTTTCAAAGACGCTTTCAAAGATGCTTTCAAACACGCTTTCTGGCATACTTTCAATTACGCTCTCAGACATTGAAACCCCCAGATCTGCACAAGCTCTCAGCTACTCCAAACACGTTCATCTTCAACCCTAAGTGCTCTGAGAAACAAGCTTTGGTTCCCAGCAGCCAAACTCTCAAAACACATCCAAACTCTAAGGCAACGAACGGGTCTTTACACACGTTCTCTGCCTTCCCACCATCTAGATACGAGAAAAGACCTGCGCCTTTCTGACATCTGAAACAAGACACTCTTTTCCCCTCTCCCATTGCTCTCTCTTTCTTTTAGTTCCTTCCATTGAAGGCTGTTTGCTGACTTGAGCGTTTGAGTATTTTCGGTGGAATTACCTCCCGCCGTTAACGTTGACCTCTTGTTCGTTTTAGTGGTGTGCAGGATTCGTACTCAGTGAATGGAGCCGGTTCACATCATCAAGAAGAATCCGAATCTGTTCGAAGTTGGATTCAGGTATGCATCCCATATAATTATCAGAAATATTATAAAATAATATTTGATGACATATTATCAATAATATTCGATGACATATTATCTAATAACAAACTATCTAATTCTTTTATAAAATATTATTTTATTTTTCAAAATAAATTAGCAAAACAAAGATATAAAACTAATATTTTAACATTTAAAATCAATCAGAGATCACAAATAAATTACAAATAAATAATAATAATATTTTAAACTAATTCAATAATAAAGACAACCCAATATTACGAAAACAAATTCATAAGAAATTAATTAATAAAAATCTCATACCACTATTCTATGACACAGAAAACCAAATAAAAATATCATCACAAAATAATATTAAGAAAATATAACAAATGTATAATCAAAATAAAAATCAAATCAATCATAATCTTAACAAAAATAATTGTATAGAAAAAATAAATATTTTTTTAAATATAACAAAAAAATTAAGATATTGGCAAAATAATAAAAAACAACATTATAAAAGATAGACTTTAGCCAAACAAATAATAAATTAAATAAATAAACAACTAATTAAAAACCATAGACTAAGTGTCTCTGAACCCCATTTATTTCTAAAATTAATTAAAATTTTAAAATATCTTTAAAAATCAATCATTACTAAATATTTAAATCAAATATCAAGTAATTTTTACTTATAAAAATATTTAATAAATAAGAAATATTTTAGAAAACCTTTTATTTTAAAAATTAAGCCAGGGAAGTTAATTATGAAAAATTAAAAACATACTAAAATCAAGCCAATAAAATTTATGATTAAAAATAATAAACATCCTAATCTAAAATTTGGTATTAAAAAATAGAACCAATTATAGAATTAAATGTATGTAAAAATAATACATAGTCTAATGTTGAAATACAACACATTAGATCAAATAAAGTTAATACTAAGTTTTCCCGTATATGAAGCATTACCATTTCATTCATCCAATTATTCTTCATGTATTAACAAAGGAACTTTTTTCATATCAAAGAGACAAAATGATTTTATCTATCATCTTATTTATCAAAATATTTATACTATTTTATGTAAAGATATAAAAGATTTTACTTCTGTATGATGGCAAACATATTTTGACATTGAACAATTTATTGAATTATATATTTTAGATATTTTAATAAATGAATTTTTACAGGAAGCTATGCCTCCTAAAGGAAAAGAGAAGGATATTCCATCCCCTTATACTCCAGTAAAGCAACCGCCAAAACAATCCGTCCTTGATTATGCAGTGTCTAAACCACATATTATACTAACCTCCAACAAATACACAACCTTACGTGAATTTTGACCACTAAGTTTCAAGGAAGTTGTCACTCCCACTTCCTCTTCTACTCAAGCCAGTCTTTAATTCTAATGATAACTATTATATCACCAAATCACACAAACTCCATGTTGCTCTTACCACTTACTATCAAAAATCGTTACTAAATGAGCTCATTACCCTAACAAATAAAATATTTTATCCTAATTGTTTATACAAAACTAATGATGTTTCTAAAACCCAATAGTACTATGAATTAATCTTAATTGATTCTGGTTCTATTGAGATCAAACATCACCGCAATCCTCGAGATAATACTATTACTTTTTCTACTATCAAAATTAAACACGTTAAACTTTCCCAAGATGTTGGTCTTAACACTCGGGAGACTAAACTATTTTTTGTTCATTATCAATCAAAATGATACAATTACCAAGATTACAAAGAAGCATGGTTTAATGATTTTTACCTATGGTCATATACTCATTCTTGGTTTATCCGATTTGACAAATCCTGTCTAAAACAATTACCAATATAGTTTACTGAATGGTAGATTTACTTCGGATCATTACTAGTACTCTATCCAAGCAATGTCAACAATAAAAGAATGCATTATGAAAAATTACATACAGATATGTTCTTATCACATAGAAAATCGGTTTCCATATTGATTATAAAGTTCCATGGATTATGTCATGGCACTTTACTTGTCATCAGTATTATAAAGATCTACCATTAACTATTCAAGATATTTCCCTCTCTATTGTTCGAGAATTCAGAATCAAATGGTGGGATAAGCTTCGACTATGTCATAATTAATTACACTTAGATTGATACTGATTAAAAGAAGAACCAAGCTTTAGCCCAGACTATAAAAATTGCCTCAAACATTTTGCCAACTACATCAATGCATTATATTCTAGAACACCCAATTGTTCTAAGAACTTCGAAGTCAAAACCACGAAGTCCCCAAGATTTTGGATCTCCAACTTTATCCGTCTCCTCCAAACGATCTACTAAAGCTACCAAGCAATTGGAAGCCCAGAAGGCCCAATTAGATACAATGATGGTCCAGATGGCCCAAATGCATCAACAACTCTAAAAGCAAGTCCAATACTTTAAAGCCCAATAGGCTGACATTTCGGATGACGATCCAGCATCGGATTCATCTACTCAACTACCATCACGTACGGCTAGTCTACAACCTCCTTATGTAGCTGGATATGCCCAAGATCCATTCAGTCTCTGAATGGACTAATTTTTAAAAAAATCCTAACATTTGTGTTAATTTGCAGATACTAGCTACTGTCCAAATTTATCATCAGTACTTTGGCAGTATATGTGTTAAGAAAAAAAAATCAAGATTCACAAAAGGCATCTCAGAAATACACTATTTTAATATTAACAGCCAAAGCCAAATTCACAAAAATTAATTTTGACTACTATATGTTTGGATACCGATAGACAATGTTGACATAAGGACTCATAGGATTCCTCATGACTGACAAGATTCTACGCAACAAAAATTTAATACTCCATTATTACTTGTCAGCAACATCATTTTATGATATCCATAACTTTGAAAATTATCAGAAGAAGTTTTCAAAGTTCTGCAAAATTCTATAAAATATTTATGATGGACATTATACAGAAGACGTTTAGGTGATCAGAAGACTTTCAAGACGTTCGATGTTCTGCAAATATTTATGATGAACACTATGCAAGTACTATTTGGAAACTATGCATAAAATAAAATTTCAAAAGACGATTAGAATTTCAAAGACGTTCATAATTTTTGAAGTACATTTATGAAGAGTACTATGCAAACACTATGTAAATACTATGCATACACTATGTACCACTATGCAAACACTATTTGGTACTATTCATCAAATTGATCGAAGACAATTAACAGAATTGTCTGACAGTTTTTTTGACAAAATTAATCAAAGGACGATTCTCGATCAATTATGAAGACAATTCACAATTACACTAATTACGGATGACAAGATGTAAAACAGAATTGATTCCTTTCAATTATGATGCTGATTATCAACGGTTTAGATTCTACTCAATTATTTTAACAATCAACGATGTGGAAGACTCAATGACATCTATTTAAAGACCTTCATTCGTCAGTTGAAGGCAAGAGTGGAAAAGGAGTTAAAGAGGAGTTGGAAAGGAGTTAGCCAGCAAAGCTAGAGCAAAACTAAAATCCTTTCTAAAGCATTTCCTTGTAAGTTTTTATATTAATAATTTTGAAATACGATCTTATATAGAAATTTGGGAGGCCTACGCCCCATAGAAACTGTTTACCTGAGACTGTCCCTTGGCCCGTAGGTGATCATATTTTAAAAATCATTAATATAAACACACATAAACCAGAGAAGAACAGAATTATACCAGAATAAGGTTGAATTAAACTGCTGGACTTTGATTGATGAAACTTGATTACATTCTTCAAAAATTGGCACAAGGAAAAGAAAATAAAAATTTACAAAAAGGGAAAGAAAATAAGAAAGGCTTCAGAAAGGATTTTGGTTTTGCTCTGGCTATGCTGGCTAACTCCTTTCCAACTCCTTTTCAACTCCTTTTCCACTCTTGCCTTCAACTGATGCATAAAGGCCTTTAAATAGATGTCATTAAGTCTTCTGCAACGTTGATTGTTGAAATAATTGAGTAGAATCTAAACCGTTGATAATCAGCATCATAATTGAAAGGAATCAATTCTGTTTTGCTTCTTGTCATCCGTAACTAGAGTAATTGTGAATTGTCTTTATAATTGATCGAGAATCATCCTTTGATTAATTTTGTCAAAGAAACTGCCGACCAATTCTGTTAATTATCTTCCGTCAATTTGATAAATAGTACCAAATAGTATTTGCATAGTACTGCATAGTGTCTGCATAGTATTTGCATAGTATTTGCATAGTACTCTTCATAAATGTACTTCAGAAATTCTGAACGTCTTTGAAATTCAACTTCTTTGAAATTTTGAACGTCTTTTAAAATTTTATTTTATGCATAGTGTCCAAATAGTACTTGCATAGTATTCATCATAAATATTTGCAGAACGTCGAACATCTTGAAAGTCTTCTAATCGCCTGAACGTCTTTTGCATAATGTCTATCATAAATATTTTGCAGAATTTTGCAGAACTTTAAAAATTTCTTCTGATAATTTTCAAAGTTATGGATATCATAAAAAATGTTGCTGACGAGTAATAATGGAGTATTAAATTTTGGTTGCGTAGAGTCTTTTTGTCAGTCATGGGGAATCTTATGAGTCCTTCTGTCAACATTGTCTATCGGTATCAAAAAATTCAGTAGTTAAAATTAATTTTTATGAATTTGGTTTTGGCTGTTGATATTAAAATGGTATATCTCTGAGATGCCTTTTGTGAATCTTGATTTGTTTTTCTTGACACATATACCGCCAAAGTACTGATGATAAATTTGGACGGTAGCTAGTACCTATAAATTAATACAAATGTTAGGGTTTTTTTTTAAAATTAGTCCGTTCAGTGACTGAATGGATCTTGGGCATATCTAGCTACATAAGGAGGCTGTGGACTAGTTGTACGTGATGGTAGTTGAGTAGATAAATCAGATGCTGGATCGTCATCCGAAATATCAGCCCATTGGGCTTTAAAGTCTTGGACTTGCTTTGAGAGTTGTTGATACATTTGGGCCATCTAGATCATCATTGTATCTAATTGGGCCTTTTGGGCATTCAATTACTTGGTAGCTTTAGTAGATCGTTTGGAGGAGACAGATAAAGTTATAGATCCAAAATCTTGGGGATTTCGTGGTTTTGACTTGAAAGTACTTGGAACAATTGAGTGTTCTAGAACATAATGCGTTCGTGTAGTTGGCAGGATTTTTAAGGCAATTTTTATAGCCTGGGCTAAAGCTTGGTTCTTCTTGTAATCAGCATCAATCTGAGTGTAGTTAATCATGACATAGTCGAACTTATCCCACCATTTGATTCTAAATTCTTGAACAATAGAGAGAGGAATATTTTGAATAGTTCATGGTAGATCTTCATAGTACTGATGACAAGTAAAGTATCATGTCATAATCCATGGAACTTCATAATCAATATGAAAACCGATTATTCTGTGTGGTAAGAATATATCTTTATGTAATTCTTCATAATGCATCCTTTCATTGTTGACATTGCTTGGATAGAAGACTGGTAATGATCCGAAGTAAATCCACCATTTAGTAAACCATATTGGTAATTATTTTGGACAGAAATTGTCAAATCATATAAACCAATAATGAGTATATGACCAGAGGTAAAAAGTATTAAACCATGCTTCTTTGTAATCTTGGTAATTGTATCCTTTTGGTTAATAATGAACAGAAAATGGTTTAGTATCCCGAGTATTAAGACCAACATCTTGGGGAAGTTTAACGTGTTTAATTTTGATAGTAGAAAAGGTAATGGTATTATCTCGAGGATTGCGGTGATATTTGATCTCAACAGAACCAGAATCAATTAAGATTAATTTATAATACTGTTGGGTTTTAGAAACATTCGTAGTTTGGTATAAATAATTAGGATAAAATATTTTATTTGTCAAGGTAATGACCTCATTTAACAACGGTTTTTGATAGTAAGGGATAAGAGCAACATAGAGTTTAAGTGGTTTGGTGATATAATGGTTATCATTGGAATTAGAGACTAGCTAAGTAGAAGAGGAAGTGGGAGTGACAACTTCCTTGAAACTTAGTGGTGAAAATTCACGTAATGTTGTGTATTTGTTGGAGGATGGTATGATCTGTGGTTTGGACATTGCATAATCATGGACAGATTATTTTGGTGGTTGCTTTACTGGAGTATAAGGGGATGGAATGTCCTTCTCTATTCCTTTAGGAGGCATAGCTTCCTATAAAAATTATTTTATTAAAATATCTGAAATATATAATTCAATAAATTGTTCAATATCAAAATATGTTTGCCATCATACAGAAGTAAAATCTTTTATGTATTTGCGTAAAATAGTATAAATATTTTGATAAACAAGATGATAGATAAAATCATTTTGTCTCTTTGATATGAAAAAAGTTCCTTTGTTAATACATGAAGAATAATTGGATGAATGAAATGGTTATGCTTCATATACAGAAAACTTAGTATTAACTTTATATGATTTAATGTGTTGTATTTCTACATTAGACTCTGTATTATTTTTACATATATTTGATTCTATAATTGGTTCTAAGTTTTTAGTACCAAATTTTAGATTAGGATATTTATTATTTTTAATCATTAATTTTATTGGCTTGATTTTAGTATGTTGTAATTTTTCATAATTAACTTTGTTGGCTTAATTTTTAAAAGAAAAGGTTTTCTAAAATCATTCTTATTTATTAAATATTTTTGTAAGTGAAAATTACTTGGTATTTGATTTGAATATTTAGTAATGATTGATTTTTTAAGATATTTTAAAAATCTAATTAATTTTAGAAATCAATAGGGTTTAGAGACACTTAGTCTATGATTTTTAATTAGTTATTTATTTATTTGATTTATTATTTATTTGGCTAAAGTCCATCTTTTATAATGTTATTTTTTATTATTTTACCAATATCTTAATTTTTTATTATATTTTTAAAAAATATTTATTTTTTCAATACAATTATTTTTGTTAAAATTATGATTTATTTGATTTTTATTTTCATTATACAATAGTTGTATTTCTTAATATTATTTTGTGATGATATTTTTATTTGGTTTTCTGTGTCATAGAATAGTGGTATTAGATTTTTATTAATTAATTTTTTCTGAATTTGTTTTTGTAATATTGGATTCTCTTTATTATTGAATTGGTTTAAAATATTATTATTATTTATTTATAATTTATTTGAAATCTCTGATTGATTTTTAAGTATTAAAATATAAGTTTTATATCTCTTTGTTGCTAATTTATTTTGAAAAATAAAATAATATTTTATAAAAGAATTAGATAGTTTGTTATTAGATAATATGTCATCAAATATTATTGATAATATGTCATCAAATATTATTTTATAATATTTTTGATAATTATATTGAATATTTATTTCTATATTATTTCTAAGAGATATTTGATAATTTACTGCCCATGTCGGAGTAGATTGATAATATTCATTATTTATTAAAGTAAGTTGATTATTATTTACTAATGTAAGGTTATTAGTATTATTATGATTTTTTTGTTTAATTTGTAAACTTGTAATTATTCTATTTTCATTAGAACAAAATGAATTAGTTTTTGAACATATTTGTTCTGATAATTTTTTTTATGAAAAGATAAAATAATTATTTATAACTGAAGTATATAATTTTATATCAGAAAGGATATTGTTAAATCTTATTTTATATGAGTTTTGAAAATTATAAAAATTTTTAATAATTATTTGATAATAATTTTGATCAATACATGGAGAATATGTTAATTGATTGTAGTTAAGTTGATTAGTAAATTTAACAATTTCTTTATTTGAAGGGTTTTATTTAAGTTCCAATTCTGTAAATAAATTAGATTTATTTTTTATTTTTTGTTTTAATTTATTTTTTTAGACTTATGTCCAGGTTCTTTATATTTTCAGCATATGGTTTTTAATTATTTATTTTCTTGAGAATTTTTGTTTATTTTGGATGGATTAAGTGCTTTAATATTTTTATTTTTTACTTCTTTTGTCAAAGATTTTTTTTTATTATTTTCTTTAATATTTGTAGATTGTGATTTAGAGAGTAAAGAAGGTGATGTGGTTATAGTATTTTCTAAGAAAGTTGATGAATTTTTAATATTATTAGAATGTATTTGATTAATTTCATGTTTAATACATTCTATTGAAGTTTGTTCTTGCTGATTTTTCATTTTATTAGTTTGACCTATTTTTGTTGAGGAACTAAATGAGTTATTAGATAAATTATTTAATTTCATAGTTAATTTATCTAAAAGTACTTTTCTTTATTGTGCAGAGGAAGTTAGTGTAATGTGATCTAAAATTAGTTCAGGAAAAGATTCAAATTGATGTATAATTGATAATGTTTTAGTAGGTCTTCACTTAGGATGAATTAAAGTTTCTAAACTAATTTCTTCTTCTTTTTCGTCTTTGGTATCTTCTTCATCTATTGGATTAAGAAGATATTTTAACCAAAATTCTTCTTCACCAATCTCTTCTTCATTTTTTTTTTTGGTAAGTAATTAAATGTATTAAATTTAAAGGAATGTACAAACGGCTATGTTTTTTATTGAGTGTTTTGCCAACTTGGTAAGAGAAACATAGAAATAGGGAGAACCCTAAACTGTGACTAAGGACATTAGACACAAAATACAATAACGATATCGGTGTTGAAATAGCTCCGTCCACACCACACCGTACAGCAAATGTCTACATCTCGCAAAGGCAACTACACTCCGGGCGCAGTGCCAAAACCAGTCCGTCTAGATTAGAGCATAGTGGCAGTCCGTCAATCCGATAAGGCAAGCTCATTTTCACTCCGGATATTGCAACAAAACCCTCCATCCAATAGTGAGCAAAAAAAAGATCGAGTCGCCGCAATCAATAGGAAGAGAAGGCCACACCAGATAGCACTCCGACTTTTTAGAAGACAAAAGCAAGCCATTCCGGTCAAGGAGCGTATATAATGCATTCCGTCCCAGTGAAGGCAATCAAGCATTAGCGTAGTCACTCCGGAGTGAAGGTTCTCCGGACGGAATCCGGAGTTCTTCCGGAATGAGCTCTCACCCTCCGGAATCCGGAGTGCATTCACTCCGTCCTTCAAAAGACACTCCAGCAAAAAGGCTCTCCGGATAAAAGAAAGCACTCCGCCATAAGAGCTCCGGATAAGAGATCTCAGGCCTGTAGGGCTCCGAAATAAAAACATTCCGGCCATATAGGCACCGGAACAAACAAACACAAGGCACTTCAATTTTTTTTTTTTTTTTGGGGGGAAGAAAATAACACCGGCTGGCAAAAAACATACCAGATAAAAAAGAAAATGAACATCGGCCATTAAGAGCTCCGGATTTGAACACCTAGAGGGCACTCCGTCCTTAAAGACAAAGAGCACTCCGGTCCTTTTTTTTAGGGAAGAAAAATACACCGGCTGGCAAAAAAACACACCGGATAAAAAGAAACCGAACTCCGGCCAAGAGAGCACCGGATTCAAAACACCTAGAGGGCACTCCGTCCTTAAAGACAAAGAGCACTCCGGCCCCTTTATTTTATTTTTTTTTTGGGGAAGAAAATTACACCAGCTGGCAAAACAACACGCCGGATAAAAAAGAAAGCGAACTCCGGCCAAATAGAGCTCCAGATTCAAAACACCAAGATGGCACTCCGTCCTTAAAGACAAAGAGTACTCTAGCCCAATTTTTTTTTTTTTTTTAGGAAGAAAAAAACACCAGCTGGCAAAAAACACACCGGATAAAAAAGAAACCAAACTCCGGCCAAGAGAGCTCCGGATTCAAAACACCAAGAGGGCACTCCGTCCTTAAAGACAAAGAGCACTCCGGCCCCTTTTTTTTTGGGGGGGGAGAAAATTACACCGGCTGGCCAAAAAACACGCCGGATAAAAAAGAAAGTGAACTCCGGCCAAATAGAGCTCCGGATTCAAAACACCAATAGGGCACTCCGTCCTTAAAGACAAAGAGTACTCCGGCCCTATTTTTTTTTTTTAAGCCTGCTCCGGCCTTAAGAAGGACAAAGGGGCACACCGTACAAGGGGCTCTGGATTAATGAAAGAAACACTCCGTCCAAGGAAGCAAAAATACTCTGTCCACATTCACTCCGGACGACAGCAACCGTATGACGCTTGGGCACTCCGGAACCAACAATCATAGAGCATCTCCCCCCATGATCGAAAAAGTAATTCAGACTGGCAGTCAATCGGGAATCAAAACATCTGAATGCAAACTTGTAATAGGGATGCTCCATCTGTTCAAGACCTGCCTGTCCAGCTCAGTGACTGCATTATGAGCTACCTCTAGCTTCCCCCCGAACTGCCGCAGAAATCTGGGTAACCATTTGGGATTCGTTAAGAGCCCTCGTTTTCTTAAACATGCGATGATTCCTTTATTAATTTCGTCCTCTTTATTTTTTATTGTAGGGTACAAATCATATTTGATTGATATATACTTTATTTAGTCAAATCATTATTTTTATTTCTATCTAGTTGGTTAACATTTCTTATATACGGATTAAACTATTCAAAAAATGGTAAATTTTATTCAAGTAAGTTCATTATTTGTTTCCATGTAATTCTATATTCTTCTGTTTATTTTTTAGTAAAAGTATTAAAAAAATTAATTTCTAAGATTATTATTATTTTCTAAAATAAATTCTTTTCTAAGTACATCAATATCAGGAATAAATTCTTTTTAAATATTTATTATTTTAATAGTTTGCATTTCTGATAGAGTTGGTAATTGTGGGGTTAGTTGTATAATAATTTCAAGAATTGGGTTTCTACTTTCTATATTTTTTTGTCTCATGAGAATACGTAGATTGGTATCTAGTATTTATTGATGGTCTAGAATTTTCATAATCGTTTCGAGAATTTTCATATTCTGAAATAATTTATGGAGGTCTTATATTATTATAACTTAATGATCTAGGTAGATAATTTTGTGGTTGATTAAAATTAAAAATTAATATTACCTTCAGGTGTTTCAGTAATATTTATGAATTCTCTTCTTGTTATATGTCTAGGTGGTTGGAAAAGTTTTACTTGCCAGTCTTGTGGTAAAGTGATCTCATTCCATTTTAATAATTTTGGAGTAAAAGTAGTAGCATGTTCAGCTTCTATTTGTAATATGATTGTCTCATTCGGTGGAGTCTGAATAAGACATATTGGATTGAATTGACTAGTAAGTAATTTAAAATAAATTCGATAAAGAATTAAAAATCCTCTTCCGTCTTCCTGTTGAGCTAAGCCGAGAAGATGAACATTAAGTACTAATGTATTAAGTATAGTTGGGTCATTCAAATCAATGGTAAAATTGGGTGCACAATTGAAATAAATTGGTCCATTCCATAAATTAGATTGAACAATTGCTAATATAGAATCTTTACATTTTAATAATGTCTGACCTCTTCAACATAATAAAACTGATGTATCAATTCCTAATTTAGTTAATGATTTAATTGCTATTTGAATTAATCCATAATAAATATAATTATAACCTTGTTGTTTAAATATTTCAGTAGATACAGAAGATAATAATTTAATTTTTTCGTATTTATTTTTAATTGAAATAGTTTGTTCATGATCATTAATTGCTAAAGCCGTTTTGAAATCAAAAGTTCCTATCTGATAAATTTCTTCAATGTGTTGGTTGGGTATAGTCCAGCCAGAATAATTTTAACTATTATAGATATAATTAGTGATTCTCTAGTGTTTTTCATTGCATTATGATTCGAATTACTACCCCTGAATATACATCTTAGTCTCGAAGCTATTTTTAAGATTTTCAACAAATGATGCATAAAACTAAATTTTTTACAGATGATATATAACCATACTTGCAAACTTAATGAAACAAGAATACCCCCGACAAACAATGCCATTTTATCATCTCGATGGGCAAACATATCGGTTCACAGGTTTAAATGCTCCTTATCGTTTCCAAAGATATCATGTAAGTGATTATGCCTTACGTAGGATCTTATTTCAAAAATCACTAATACAAAAACACGTAAACCAAAGAAGAACAGAATTATACTAGAATAATGTTGAATTAAACTGCTGAACTTTGATTAATGAAACTTAATTATATTATTAAAAAATTGGTACAAGGAAAAGAAAATAAAAATTTACAAAGAGGGAAATAAAATAAGAAAGGCTTTAGAAAGGATTTTGGTTTTGCTCTGGCTTTGCTGGTTAACTCCTTGTCAACTCCTACCTTCAACTGACGAGAGAAAGCCTTTAAATAGACATCTTTTAGTCTTTTGCGCCGTTGATTATTGAAATAATTGAGTAGAATCTGAATCGTTAATTAGTATCATAATTGAAAGGAATCAATTCTGTTTTGCGTCTTGTCATCCGTAATTAGAGTAATTGCGAATTGTCTTCATAATTGATCAAGGATCGTTCTTTGATCAACTTTGTCAAAGAAACTGTTAGACAATTCTGTTAATTGTCTTCGATAAATTTGATAAATAGTACCAAATAGTGTCTACATAGTGCTGCATGATGTTTGCGTAGTACTTATATAGTGTTTACATAGTACTCTTCATAATTTTTTTGCAGAATGTACTTCAGAAATTCTGAACATCTTCTTTGAATTTTCTTCTTTTACATAAATGAGGGCTGCAGGCTGCGATCATTTTCAGAAATATTTTTTTTTAATAGCGGAATATACTAGTAAAGGAAAAAAATATTTACACGGGATGCATAGAACAGGGGTGAATCCCATGGGCCAAAGAGATGATGTGGGTGGAGGCATTGGGCTGGTGTTTGGGTTAATAAATTATATTTGTAGAGGTAACGAGCCGTTGTGAAAATAAGCCGATGTCCATTGCTGATAAGAAATCCGGCAAGGACTGGATTAGATTCATGAATAACAAAGTTGTGGACTGTTTGGTTGAGAATTTGAATCCAGAGAGCCAATTTCAAGATCCATATAATAATGCATTGTTGTGGAGTAATTTTCATAAGAGCAATAGGAGGAGGATAAGTGGGATGTTCTTACCATTTATAGATATGAAGACCATAGCTACTCATATATGTAGAGATCCATATTTGAGGGGGGAGTTGAATATCCATGGCAGTACCGTCTGTTAGCGTGATAACACGAATACTTGGTTCAGTTTGATAATGATCACATAACAAATATAATTCATGTGATGGTAGGAAAACATAAATATCTTGTCGAGGAAATCATGTGCCACTTGAGGGATCTGGTTGAAAGCGGTAATATAGGTACAATCAGAAAAACCTCTGATCCCATTTGTACTAAAGTAGAGTAATAGTCCATCATGGAAAAATTTGCTGATATCAATGCCATTTTCAAATATAAGTCCATGTCCATAATCTGTATAAGAATCTTCTTGAAATAAAGATTGCAGTTCTTCAACAATTGGCACTATATGCTAGGTATTAAGTACTGGATTGATAATACAAAAATATTCAGGGTAAACAGTTGTTGTTGGTGTGCAAAGTAGTAGTCCATTATTGCATGATAAAACACGATACCACAGATTATAGATAAAACTAATAAAATTAATTGGTAGTATTATATCTCCAGTGGGAATAAAGTTTCATCATCTACTATATTTTGATTGCAGAAGATAGGCTTTATCATCTTTGCTTGAGGCATGATAGGAATGGTATTTAAGAAAATATGTTTCAAAAATTAAATGTAGACAAGATTTGGAAAGAGATGAGAATTTAAATAAAGCTTTGACAGTGAGCCATAAAAAGATTTCATAAAATTGATCATAAGTGAAGAAAGGTATAGGAGTTTGATTAGCTTTTTGTGAGGGGGTTTTCCTTTTTCTTGACATGATGTCCGAACAGGAATTCTCTTGTTAGAAAATCTGGTATAGAATTAGAAGAGCCTTTAATAAATTCAATATCAAAATAAAAAAAAGATAGAATAGCTTGTCAGCGTCAAAAAATTTGTTTAGAAATAAGATTTTTAACATCCTTTTGTAAAACAACTTTAGCAGCTTTGCAATCAATTTTTAAAAGAAATTTTTATTATACAAATCATCTTAAAATTTTGATATGCATAAAACAATGGATAAAATTTCTTTTTTGATGGTTGAATAATTTTTCTGAGCTCCTAACACAAACCAGACTGAAATCAAACTATTTGTGTGTGTGAATTTGAATCTAATTTTTATCTAAGGATGCCGCCATATCCTATATCAAAGGCATCAGTTTCTACAATAAGTGACACATGTGGGTGGGGTATACCTAAACATGGTAGATGTTGAACTTGATGTTTTAGAGTTTTAATAATAGCAGTATGTTCATTAGTCCATGCAGGAGAATTCTTTTTGAGTCTTTTAAATAATGGTACACAAATCTGTCTTAGTTTTGGGACAAAATCAGAAATATAGTTTAAGCATCCTAAAAATCTTTATAATTGAGTTTTATCTTTTATTTCATCAGAAAATTTATTAGTAAATTCAATTGATCTTTGAATAGGAGTTATCGTATGTTGGTAAATATTAAATCCTAAAAACCTAATTTTAGTTTAGAAAAATCTAATTTTAGGGGAAGAAACCACTAGTCCATTATGCTTAATAATATTTAAAAATTGATATAAATATTTAAAATGTTGATCAATTGTGTTAGAGAAACTAAGACATTATCAATATAAATAATAATAAATTTTGAATAGGGATTAAAAATGTGATTCATAATATTGTGAAATTCAGATGGAGCTTTTTTTAAATCAAAGGCATGACATTTGATTCATAATATCCAAAATGGACAGTGAATGCCATTTTATATCTATCTTTTTTATTTATTTGGATCAACCAAAATCCTAATTTCATGTCAAATTTAGAAAAGATATTAGCATTATATAGAAAATTAATTAAATCTCTTTTATTGAAAATTGGATATCTAATCAATTGGAGAGCTTTATTAAGTGGTTTATAATTAATTACTAATCTGGGAACACCTCTTTCAATTTCAGCATTTTTCATGACATAAAATGCAGAACAACTCCAATGTGATTTTGATGGTCTAATTAATTTTTTGTCAAGAAGATCTTAAATTTTTTTACAGTATTCTAATAATTCTTGATTCATTTGGATAGGTCAGGCTTTAGTAGGAATTTGGGTTTCTGTAAAATCTTTTTCATAAGTAATTCAACTTGATATTATTTTATATTCCAGAAGGTATTTGGTAAATTTAAACATACTTTATTTTCTAAAAATTTATTGTAATTTTTTAATTTTTGTTTGTAATAATGAATTATTTAATTGTTATGCAATATTAACAATTTGTATTTATTCTTTTAAGTAATTGATTTATTTTTTCTTTTTTATTATTAAATTAATTTGTCTATATATTAACGTGGCTTATAATTTTTTGGATTTTTTTTTGTTTAATAGGATGAATAAAAAGGAAAAGAATTTTATTTTCTAATACGTGTGTAGATAAACCTTCTGCAGTTGCTTTAAAAGGATAAATTTGTGTGAAAAAAGGTGTGCCAAGTATGATATCTTGATGCAAATCTTTTACTAAAATAAAAATTGATTTAAAATAATATCCTTGATTATATATGGCAACGTTTGTTAATTTGTATGGAATATTTAATCTAGATCCACTAATAGTATGTAATTTTTTAGTAGTTTTTTTGATGATATTTAGTTGGTATGAATCCTTCATGAATACAATTTTGATCTGCATCTGTATCAAGTAAAATAATTAATTTTAAATGATATTTATTATTAATTACTAATGTAATTTGGCTATACAATTTTTAAAAATTAATTTTGGTTATTAATTGTAAAAATTGATCACCAGGTTGTTTTGGTTGTAAGGAAGATGGATCAGTCGGTATAAGGAGTTCATTGTTTTGTTTATTTTCTAATATTGCTATTATTGTATTTAATTGGAGTTCATTAAATTTTATTTCTTGTAATTGACTTTTCAATATTTTTACTTCATCTTTAATTTGTTTTATTTCTTTTTGTAAATCTCTTATTGTGACTTGATAAAATAGAGAGGGAGTAGGATATTTTTTAAAATATTTTTATTAAACTAAAAGGTTCAATATTTTCAGTAGTTTATTTTTGTGTTAATAATTCTTTTAATTTCATAAAATATTATCTTTTAATATCAGAATTTTCTATTTTATCAATAATATCAAGTAAAAATTCTTTATTATCTTGTGTACGTAACATATTAATTTGTAATTTACAATTGCATAAGTTTTGTTCTAAATCTAAATTTTCATTTTCTGATTCATCAGTGGAATTTGAAGAACTTGCTTGTATATTATTTAGATCATTTTCTTCTTGGCTTGTATTTTCATTAGATTCTTCATCACTGAGTAATAAAATGATTAGATTATTTCATAATTGTTCATTATCTTTAAAAATTTTATAAATCTTTTTCTTTAATTGACATTAATTAGCCGTATGACCTGGTGGTTTACATTTCCAACATATAAGTTTGATTTGATAGTCTTGGTATGAATTTTTTGATTACTTATGTGATTTAGATTTAGGTTTAGATTTAGAATGTGATTTTTTTATATTAGATTTATAATAAGTATTTTGAGGTTGATAAGTTTTATTTAAATATTTGAAAGCTTTAGATTTTTGTTGTGATGGTGCTTTTAATTTTTCCATTCCATATTGATAACAGAATGAGCCAAGTTGAAATTTAAATTGTTTACTATCTTTAGTGAGTTTATTGTGTTTTTTATAATCTTGACATAATTGTAATCCTTTCTTTTTAATAAATGCAAATAGTTGACCATAACTAATATTAGACCATTGTATTCGACCACCACAAAAATCTGTGAGTTTAGTAAGAGTTCATTTAGCAAAAATAATAGGAAGTCCAGCAACAAATCTTTCTTTCCAGAATAGTTCATTGTAGTCTCTTCCATAGAAAATATGAGTGATAAAGATATTTTTATTCCATCAAAAATCTTGAAGTGTTGGACATTTAAGATTTGTTAGTATAATTTTGGAGCTAATTAATTCGTCTTCAAGATTATCTAAAAATGCTTGACTAAGAGTGACTATAAGTATTTTTAAAGAATTTTCTTGTTGAATAATTTGAATTTCTCCATTAGGTCCTTCTTGTTGAATAGTCTCTACATGATTCATAATATGGTTACGTTCGTTTAGAGTTAATGCATTTTCTCACCAAAATCTAAGGGTGCCAGTGAAACCAATTAAAATATATTTTGTGGCCATACATTCTGTCATATTATTAACTGCTCGGTAAGCTACAGATAAGGTTCCCATTTCATGAAACATACATGTAATTTCATATTCAGATTTGCCTTCAATATTCCATGAACTCATATTACGCCTCGATTCATGCTTTTGCGTTTCCATATGCATATTTGGCGATTCTAGCATGTTTTCTAACCCAAGATAAACAAAGATAAGATTTGACCATAAGTTCATGCTTTTACTTTATTTCTGCTCACGCTCCATTCATTTGCATGATCAATCCCTAATCCCTTTGATGTCTGCCTCATTCATTCATTTATAGTTGTCTTTTACATGTAAATTTACATGCTTTGATTTTTACGGTACCTCTCTGAGCTTGTAGCTCACCCTTGTTGTTTTGTCTCCCTTTCAGATAGATACCGATGAGCCGAAGTCTGATGAAAAGTGTAGAGGTAGAGGATATCTAAAGGAAGATTTTGCTGGGCCTTAGAGACTTGGACATTAGGGATGTATTAATGTATTGCTGATGTAATCGTCATAAAAGGATGTTGTGTATTGAAATAGTAAGGCAATTAATATGTTTTGCTTCCACTAGTTATATATGGATATAGTTATGCATTCGCAGGTTGATTTTGGATTTTTTACAGGTACTTAGATGGCATCTCCCATTTGAATAAATGTAGTAGTTGTAGTTTCAGTACTGAAGTCATGGATGATATGTCAGTTGATGTGATCCTGTGTATGAATTGTATTGGATTTTGAGATCTAGTTGTTTATATGTCTTGTATCGATTGTATTATACATGTTATTTGTATAGTTTTGTCCACTTTTAGAGAAAATCCTGCCCGATTTTCTATAAAATTTAATGTTTTAAAACTTAGAGTCGGCAAAACATTTAAAATAGGACATAGGTTTTGTATTTTCTTTCATGCCTTTTAATACAATTTAATTACTTACCAAAAAAAAATTTTAAAATTTAGAATATTAGTTTGTATGCTAATTAACGGAAGGTCTTAAAAGATAGGACCCATTCCATTACAAGATATAAAAAGCAAACTAATATTTTTATTCATTGAAATTGTTCTTTACAAAGTACAAGGCCTGCATCAGCAAAAGTACAAAAGAACAAGAAATAAAGTAGGGTATAAGAAGCTCAGAATGACGACAACCCCAAGAGAGATTGGCCTGGGGCATAGATTCACAACACCTCATTTTGGCTGCATCACCCCAACACCAATTCGGGACCATGACTCACTCACATGTGACCCAATGGAACTCCGAGACACGCCTCCTCTTCAAGCAACATATATGAATGGGCAGTCACTATAAGAGATGGCGACGATGTGCTATTGAGGGAATAGAATCCTCTGAATCAGCGTGCTGGCCTTGCAACGCTCATCCCGTGACCTAGAACCCTAGCTAGCCAGAGAAGAGGCACATGACAATTGCAGAGTGGTCGAGCCATCCTCGGTACAATGAGGAAGCATCCACAAAAAAGGCGTGATGACAAGCTTCAACAGCTGCTGCAAATCTCCCACAAATCTATTCGAATCCTTTGTGAAACTCCACAGGGTGTAGGACAAGCTGAGGACTCCGCATTGCTTCACCAACAAATGGCTAAGTGTGAGTCACCCAAGCTAGGAAGCTCCCCAATTTATAGCTGTGCGAAAGCCCGACGAGTTCCTAGGGAGGCATGCCACCCAATGGCCGTGAATCAAAAAATAGGAAAACCATCAATGCGGAGCCAGTGCCCAGACAACGATTCTTTTCCAACAGAACATCAAATCCCCATGACACCTCTGAAGGGATGCATATTCGCATAGGGAAGGAACAATGTCATTGAGAGACGAGGACCGACACATCTTGAGGCAACCCTCGTGGAAGGTCTGCGGGACCCACCTTTGACATGCCAGGCCCCGACAATGGCCTAGCCCCAGGCATGGGGGGCTACTGATTGGTCCAACACGGAACTGGGCCAGAACCAACAAGACCCAACTGAAAAGGCATAGGTTCAACCAACAGGAGGGCGTAAGCCCAACTAAGGCATCCAAAGGATTTAGAGGTGCGGCCCATGTGGTGCCCAAGACAAGTAGCCAATCAGTGTGCGCGTTAGCCTGCAAAGACAATCGCAAGTGGCAGGTGCCGGCTCAGAAGATGCCAACCAATGGAAGAAGAGGTCAACGCTGACAAGTCACACTGCACGCTACCCTCACAGCCACTCAACCAATCCAAGCACAGTCAATAGGTCTGGCGTTACCTGCGCCCGACGATGGTCTCCTCGCCTCCACAAGGCAACAACTGACATTGATGGCCACCGCCATTGTGTAGCGGCCGATGAATCCCGAAAAGCCATTTATCGAAAATCCCAACTCCTAAATCCTCACTAAAGGAGCTTACAAATACTCTCTCCTCCTACGAGGAGAAGGACCGATCATGGAATCCACTTCCAACTTCCCTAAGAGAGCGCAAATGATGACTAGAGATTAAGCACTCGATCCTTCACCCAGCGCTCAAGGCTTCAAGGAGAAAGAACCAGCTCTCTTCCCTGAGCCACCCATAGCAGTGCAACCTATGGAGCCTAGGCTTCCAAATACATCCCACTCACACTCCCCTTACTCACGTATTTTTACATTCTCATCACGTTTACATCCACGTGTGTATCTCTCTATTTATTACGGAAGATTTTTGATTTGAGTATCGAAGTGTTTACAATAGGACAACCTTCCACCGTCCTCTGACCTCTTATTTATAGTTTGTGGTGCGCAGATTCTAGATTAATAGTGACGGAGATTGAACCCGATCCAGATCGACCAACAACAAACGATTGAAAGACTCTCTAATCCGTACAATAATCTGAGAACTAGGGACGTATCAGTGACAAAAAATTAGTGACAAAAATTAATTAGTCACTATTAATTATATGTATATATATACTTTAGTAACAAATTTAAGCATATTTCACTAATTATTGAATAAATATATTAACATTTAAACTTTAAAATAAAAACATAATAACAATAATAATATAACTCTCATACACTCTCTCGCTCTCATAACCCTCGTTCTTCTCGATCATTCCAGACACCCCAGACGACCCTCAGCCATCTCTCCTACCTCTAATTTCTCTTAAAGCTTCCTAAGAATTTCGCTTCTTCCTTAACCATTTTTGAAACCCTCAACTTCCTCACCAATGCTTCTTACCTTCCCTCCCAAGCGCTTCCTTCCTCCGCTTTTAGTGAAAGCAGAGATGAATCGAAGCGAGAGGCACCGAAGCTACTATTCTTGCTGTCAACTACTTCTATCATTGGCAGATGCAGTGGTTGGGAGAACTGTGGATAGACTTTGTGATGAGGTGCCTTTGACATTGTCTCCATCGTTGAGTTGATGCTCTGCTTTCGGTTACCAAAATTGAAATTAAGCAAGTGATTCTCCTATTTTACCTACTTATTCGCTAGTGACTCCCCTTACTTTTACTATCTCCTCTAATTGCAAGTAATATTCTTACTTTGCAAGTAAATTTCTCTCTCCGCAAATAATCCTGCTTTATTTTAAAATAAATATGCTCCTTCCCGCTCTCAAATTTTATTGATGTTGTGAATCTGTGATACATGCGGGGATTTCTTTGGAAATCAATTATGAAAGTGGAATCTAGAAATAGAGCTCCGCTCTCTGTTTCGGCATCGAATAGTTTCAATGTTGTGTATTGGTAATGCATATAATATATAATTATAGGTGTATATTTATAGCTATTATAGTGTTTTATAGCATATAATTATAGGTGTTGTGAACTTTCAAAAATTGACTCTTAATTTGAATATATTTCTAGGTCCTAAAGTTTTGGTGGTGATTTTTTTTTTTTTTTGGTAAGTAAGTAAATTTGGATTAAAGAAAAAAAATTACATAATCTATGATTTATCTCCAAGTGGTTTCCGACTTGGAGCTAAAGCATAAATGTTAGAGCATACCCCGAGCATCGTGGTATATCATAAGCCACCAGAAAAAAATCACAAAACCAGGTCATCCAAGAGAACAACAATCTACAGAATCGACAAAAAAGGGGATGGATCAAGACCCCCAGCAAGCATCACAAAAATGCAATAAAGCTCTAGCAAATAGTAGAGCATCTTGGACCAAACCAGCCACCAGCTGCAGCAACCAAGATGAAAGGCCATCTCGGACCCAGGGCAGACAACACAGCAGAGAACCGAGATAGACAGCATCTCGGCATATTCCAACAGGAAGAAAACTAAAAAAAAAAGCACCACACCGGGCTTCACTTCTCAGCAAATAGGGCACCAGCATCCACAATGCTCCAAGAAAAAATATTGCAGCAGTTCCAGCAGCTGCTTCTGAATTCAGGTAATATACAAGCAGCTCATTCACCTCGATCAATGGAAGCTCCCATAGCATGTTACTCTACAACCTTCTACTCCTTCTGGATGCATCCAATCTAGGATATCAGCATCAAAGACCCCAGACAAGAGCTTGCATCTAATCCCGTAACTTCACCCTCAACACAGAGCAAAAAACAAAACCAGAGGAAATTTCCACCATTGTCCTCAGGCAGTTTTTACAAACGCCAAAAAATGGGCATTGCACCCAAATCATACGCCAAGAAACCTGACGGCATAGGCAGAAGCTTCCAAGAGAAAAGAGATCTCGAACTCGTCCATCTGTCCTCGGCCTCTTGGACAGGTGAAAATTAAAAGTAGGGTGTCAATGATGGTAACACAACATCTTCAGACGACTCATCAGCCAGAACAGAAAGGAGCCTTCATCTAATTCGTAGCCTGTAACACCAGCAACAAAAATAGCAGACCAACTGATGTAGACAACAGTTAACCATCAGTAGACTAAATTCCTGTTATAGCATCCAAGAGATCCACCAACTAGCACCAGCAGACAAATATTCTACCTCTATAGTTAGCATCGGGCTAGCCCGTTGGAGCTGACCAACACTGAGTTTTGGTGGTGATAGTAGGCAACTAAATGTGCTTGCTCAAGTATCATTTGATTTATTTTTATGGGATCTCATCAAATGATTTTAAATAAATAGCATTTTTGTATCAATCGTTTTTTTTAGTGGAATTTTGTTCTTAACACTTCGATTGACTTTATAGGAAACTGTTGTTTTTTTTTTTAGTAAGTAATAGGAAACTGCTGTTGCCTTAAAGGAACCCGTTGGAGTTGTTTATAGTGATAATATTCTCGAATCTTTTGTCACTAGAGAGGATTCCCCCAAAATTAGGCAGTTAATTCAAGGCCAATGCTCTCTTCTTCTTGTCTTTCTTTTTCTTGCTTTTGATTGCATCTTGTAGATCTTTTTACTAGATAGAAGTGCATATATTATATCTTATTTTATTTTTTGTACTTTTTACGAGAATATGTCTGAATTTAGACTGATTTACTTTCTATCTATGACAATGGAATCACTATATTTGGAATACTAAACTATCATAGCATCATAATTAGAGGCACACTTAGGATCATTGGAGCACAAGAGCAGAGAATTGGTTGAAAGCAATTGGGATGAATGGGAACTAAACAACCCCATCAAAGAAATTACTGTTGGTTCACGTGAAGAGAAAAAAGAACCTGAGAGGGGAGCTGTGAGGACCCAAAATCGAAAACGTGATAACTAGATGTGATTAAGGTGATTAATATCAATAAGAGGCTATGCATGTAGTGAAAAAGTGGTAGTTAAAAGTAAAAAGTTAGAAAATGCCCAAATTTAGCAAGCAGCCGAGTGGCGCTTGCTGTGGGCTCGAGCCATCCTATCGGGCAGAAAAACCAGTGGCGTTCACGAATCCCTCCGCCCGCTGGAGCGGGCGGGAAAACGGTGGCGTTTTCAAATCCTCGGCGTAGTAGCTAAAAGCTCGGCGGCAGCGCAGATAAAACGCTCTGCCCGCTCCATTTCATTTCGCATGATTTTAGGGTTTGAGGAGAGAGAGAGAGCGCCGACTTTAGAGAGAGAAGGGAGAACGAGGCCCGGGAGCCCGAATCCATCCTCGAGCCAGTTATAAAGGTGAAAGCCCGCAACAAGGCAAGTGTACCTTGAACGTCATTTTATGTTTTTACCGTTTTTCTTGCTTTAAAGTTCATGGAGATATTGTAAAAATGATGTTGAAGCACGTTTCCTGTAATTAATCGGTTAGGTTTCATGTTTGTTCATGTTTATGGAAGTATTTGGTTCCGATTTCATGCATGAGTATGTGTTATGTGGTTATTTTGACATTTAAAGAACATGGCCAAACCCTAGCTCAAAATTTTTGGAATTTATGGTTTAAATGCATGATTGAGTATATATATGTGGATTTATGGCTTTGATTTCATGAAATAAGACTTGTTTAGAGACCGATTTGTGTCTGGAAGTTTTGGCGAAGCACTAAGTATGAAAATGAAAGGGTTTTAGTGATTTTTAACCAAAGCTCCAGTTACATGAAAGTTAATTGACATCAATGTGCAACTTCCAGTATAATTTGTTTTTGAAAATATGAACGACCGTATACCAACAAAATTTCCATGTAAATTTAAAGAAGTGCTAAAATTGTGTTGTGAAAGTTTGATTTCGAAAATGGAATTTTCGACAAAGAGATGATTTCGTTTCTGATTATTTTGGGACCGAGACCCGACTTCTGATCAGGGTAAGTTCTTAGGTGAGGCCTTAGAACTTATGGTGGTAATCGAGGATAGCTCTGTCCATGGAGCGATTCATGGTCAGCCCTGTCCTCAAGGGCGTTAAGCCAGGAGGAACATAGGCCGACCTTCGGGTGGCACATAGTACAGATATCCCTAGGGATGGGATATATATGACATGATAGGCCTTGGATTGTGTGGACTGAACACAATCTATCCTCGATCATTCGCCCCTTCCACTAGTAGGGTAAACTAGCAGGATCTGAAATTATTAAAGTATGTCACAGTAAAAGATGAAAATGTATTGTACAGCGAAAAGATGATAGAGTATCATTTGATGAAAAGATGGCAATAAAACGTATACAGTGAAAAGATGACAGTGAACAGTATAGAGTAGTGTTTTCATTTTACCATGCATCAGTAAAATTTATAATTATTGTTTTACAATCTATAGTATAACAATTTATGAAGCATGAGATTTAATATCGTTATAGCATGTCTTTACTTTGTAGATAATGTTTGATTAAGCCCTCTGGTTTTACATAGTTATATGATCGTTGTGGCATAACCGCTTTACAGTTCATATGCATGTACCTTGCTGGGCCTCGGCTTACTATTTTAGTGTTTTTCCCCCCTCCAAATGAGACAGTAGAGCTTTTACCTGACGAAAAAGAGTAATCAGAGAGAGAAGCTTTTTGAAGACTTTTGAGGACCATAGCACATTGGAGTTATTTTGGAGGAGCCTGTCGACGTAAAGGCCTAGCTGCACATGATTTTTGTATACTAAACTTGTAATTATTGATGTCCTGGAACATATCAATTTTTGTATAGAAAGCTCATGATGTGTATGATAGTAGAAGAGAAAATGCTATACTTCTGCTGGTTCTTAGTTTACTTCCGCTATATACTCTGGATTTACTGTGCAGGTCCTAGATGACATCTCGTTACTAAACTGTTAGAGTAGTAAATGTTTTTATGGAATTGTGCCATGGATGGCACATGTGATCCTGTGAATGTTTGTTGTAGAAATTGTGAATGATGGATAGTTGTGTGCTTGTTATGGATGATTATACAGGGTTATATTTTTGGGTTTTTCATCCTACTACAAAGGAGACTCTGCCGAAATTTCTGCAGAAGTCTTGCCTTATGTTTTGACCGTTAATTGTGTTTCTATTTGATGGAAGCTTTTGAGAAAAAAAAATCCGTTCCGTCACAGGAGCTTCTGAGGAACAAGTGGACTCCAAGAAGAGAAGGAAATTAATGATCTCCCTGCAAATTTTCCAAATTGCTTATGAGAATGTGGTTAGTGTTTACCTTTGCCCTTGGTGCCCTTCTTGTAAGTTTTCTTGAGGGACTTCAGAAAATGGCTCTGATGGCAACATTTACTTTGTAAAAAAGCAAGGCTCTTATTCAGTGAAGTTGTCATTGCATGACTTCAACTATAAACATAGGAACAATCACTATAAATTGTGAAGGAGGAAAAACAGCTGGACCTAAATTTCCAACTCTCCTTATAAATTGCAAAGATCCCTTATTTCTTCAGTACACTGATTATTTGATAGATCAAGCAGTGATATAAATTTGGTCCTATATTCCATCTTTGTGTCATGCCGGCTTTGGACTGTACAGTGCCACCCAATCAATATCATAATGTGCATCTTCATTTCTGGCCAACTCTGGTGCCGTTTGGCTTATAGCTGGGCTAATAATATGTGCAATCATAACCCCACAAATCACTAACATAATATGCAAATGCATGCATGCAATACTCATGGAATTTTTTCATTCTTAGGTTAATTCATTATTACATTTATTTCAGGTCATACTTACAGAAAGTATTCCAGCTCTGTATAAAGGATGAGATTCTATTGCTCCATCCTTCAGCTTGCGAGGGACTATTTTGCATTATGTTGCTGTATTATTTGTCGAGGAAAATTGACTATCAGAATCTTCTAACTAAGAACATCAGTAAAGATTATCCATCCAACACCCTTAATCCACTAGAGAAAAATTAGCAATCTTGATTTACCCACATTAGCTCCCCCATCCAAGAAATTGCCTCCATCATTACAACAAAATTTACCCATACACAGCTTGTTCGAACTGTTTCAAATAATCAATTTATGTCAATAACATTGGTGCAGTCGGGGATACTAGTCACTCCCACCAACACGAATTCTTCAATCTCATCCTCCCTCCTTTTAAAACCCAAACAACTCCTTACATGGTAAAAGACTTCAGATCTGGGCCAATAATAAGGCCAACCATCAAAAGACCAATTCTTTTAATGACCAAACTCAACAATGATGTGTTGAGTGGATTTAGACATGAAGGATCTCCAATGGAATCTTTCTCGCATAGGAGAGATAAGTGAGGAGGGAGCATAGGAGAGATAGGAGTTGATGGATCCGCCCCCCTGTTTTGAGAATGCACCAGCAAACAGTTTGATGGTTGGCTCAATGATGGAATCCTCTTTTTCTCCCACTACTGGTGATGGTCTGGGTATTAATGACCAGTTACATCCTACGGCTGAACTGCTTTGTGATTCCGGTTCGAAGCCCCCTCCATTGAAGTGTGCTGTTGAGGACTGTGCAATTAAATCAGATATTCAAGAGCACAGCCCATCTCTTGTCTTGCCCCCTGCTTCGCCTCTTTCTGTGTCGCATGATCCCAGTTCTAGCCATATACTCCGGAGTGAGTCTGCTGTAAGCGATAGTGTGTTATTGAATAAGCTTACATCACCTGCTAGGCAGGTAACAAACTGTCTAAGTGCTGCCGCTTCATCTGAGGATGCAAGTATTGATCATAGTGGATCATCAAGTCGTGGTGAGGGAGTGGACCAAGCCGTGGATGCTCCTCCCTTTGATGATGTGGAATCGAATAGGGCAATGATTGAGGCCCGAATCGCTGCTGTGGAGGCTTCGCCAAATTCTGCATGTAGGATTGCTTCTGATGTAGAGCGTTTGCGGAAGCAACTGGTGGAGATTAAAGCTTAGCGTTGCCTTGATCTGCAACTACCTAGTTGCTCCCAAGCTGCCCGTGACTCTGTTCTAGATGAGACATCTCCTGGGCATGAGGCTACTGTGCAAGACATGAAGTTACATGGTGCTGCTGTTTCCCCCAGTTGCCCTTAGGGGCCTTCTGTCGGATGGACTGATGATGAGCTATTTGCTAAGCAAGCAGCAGTTGGGTGGTACCCAAAAGCGTCGACGCAAACCCCCTTTTAAGAGTCCAAAAGGCTCGGTTGCCACCCCCTTTTGATTCTCTTGATCTTGTTGCTGTTAGATCATTTGGCCAGATAGTTGCTGGTTGATGTTGCTATAGAGATCGTTGGCCGGTATGTTTGGCCTTGTTTGCTTGGCCTAGTATTTAGATCTACCGGGATGGTTTTTGGTTGGTTTCCTACTGTAGTGTGAGAATGCCGCCTGAGACTTGCTGCTGTTAGTACGGGTTGTTAGTAGTAAATTCCTGATATATTCTTGCTGAAAGATGAGGCTGCCCAGTGGTATACTGATGCTGTGCATATGCCCGGCCGGGTCGAGTGGTTAGGCAAGAGTGGAGGCCTATCTTGAATCGAAATTTTGCTGCTGAAGATGCAGGTTTAGCCCGCGGTGGGCTTTCTGCCTGCTTGCCTGTATCGTGATTTGATCGACTGCTGATTTTGGAATTTTGTGGTGTTGGATGGTGTCGTACTGATGCTGATACTGGAACTACTAATGCTGGTTCATTGTGATCTGCTGTCTTAAAGCTGATAACCTGCTGCCCATGTTGGTCTCTTGGAAGCTGCTACAGGAGTTTGGTTTGCTGATGGCATGCAGTTGTTCTGTCCTTTGATGTGGATGGATGGCCTGCTTGAATGTGGATTAATGTGTTGCCTCCTGGTTTGGTTTCGTGGGATCATAGCCTTGACATTGTGTTTGAGCATGATGCTTTTGTTTGATTTGGATACTCGTGGTTTAGGAGGATTTATCCTGTTTTGGCTGGGTGGTTGCTGATCCTATGGGAGGATGGCATTTCC
>BSYO01000017.1:5978115-6027763 GCA_033239525.1 Nepenthes gracilis | reverse complement strand
AAAGTGATGCCTTAGATTTGATTTGAATTTTATGCGGATGTTTAGGTTAGAATAAGATAGATTGACTAAGTAAAGGAAAGTATAGGATGATTAAGTTAGACCGGATAAGTCTAGTTATCCTAGTTAGTGCCTTAATTATGTTAAGTTAAATAACTTAGGATAGAATTAAGTTAAGAGATGTAGCTAAATTTGATTGTCTAACTTACATTGTCCTAGCTAGTGTCTGAGTTATGAATTAACCCATGTTATTCTTATTTAAAAAGGGATGTTAGCAGCTTAAATGCCACTTAGGTGAAGGACCACTCGTGTTGGTGGTCATCCATAAGATCGAGAGGAGTGTATAATTTTGTTTGGGGAGTGTATAATTTCCCGCATCCCTTTTAAAGTTCTCTTCTAAAAGTACGTATATGTTTTGTATGTATATAAAACTGTATATTTTTACTATTTTGGGTACATTTGCTGAGCTGTTAAGCTCATTCATTGTTTTCTGTTCTCCCCTCCAGATAAGCAAAAGTCTGAAAAGGATCGAAGTCTAATCTAGCTAGAAGAAGGAAAGGCTCGTAAGTTCTAAAGATCTTGAAGGACTTCGGTGGATCAAAGGATTTTGGATTCTTGTAGCTAGCATTTTGAAAAGAATATAGCATGTTACGATAAAGTAAAAATGTCATATCATGATGTATGTTCTGTTCTTGTTTTCGCAGGTAGATATCGGATTTAGCTTCTTCCACGTTATTTTGATGCTTTGAATATATATAGGTCCTAGATGACATCTCCTTCTAAATTTAAAATGTTGGACAAAATGTGTTGTGTTGAAGCCATAGATAATATGACGGTTTGTAATCCTGTGTATGTGTGTTTTAGGAAAAAATTACGATATTTGAATAGTTACATGCTTGTACAGGTTATTTCATACAGGTTGTATATTTGGTTTTGGTCTAGGTACAGAGGAGACTCTGTCAAAATCTCTGCAAGATTTAAATATTTTAAGTTCAATATGTGTCTGACGGAGGGTCTTATAAGGATTAAGATCCATTCCGTCACACCTGCACTTCTCTCATACACACCCAAACTCGCGGCTACACATGTACGCATAGCAGCAGCACAACCAACAATTCACACACTCACACATACACGCATACTCATACATATACATCCTACACCCTATCCACCATTTCGCACAATCGCCCAAATAGAACATTAAGCTCTATTTTTCAAGTTCATTCCCTTCGTACCCAAGAATCAAAATAGGAGAGTAACCATGAAAAATTTCGGTCTTTTAACATGTAAACAAGGTTTTATAGCTTCAATATACTAATTGTTATGCATCAATATCATTGATTCTTCATCACCCGAGCCGAAGGCTCTATTTCTACCCAACCAATGGGCTCGCAATGAAATGCGGTCAAATACCACGAAATCAATGCATCTAGTAAAGGAATACGATCAACAATAAGAGGAGAGGTATTTACTTGCAATAATTAAGAGATTAATTTCAAAGAAGTCTTAAATCAACTTGCCTCAATTTCGTGTTCTTCTTCCCGCTGCGATGGCAACGCCATCAATCGATGATGATGACTTTGACTGTAAAGGCAACGGCTTCAACCCAGATTCACAAAGGCGATTAGTAGTGGTAGCGACGAGGACAGCGGTGATGGCATTAGCTACATGGCTAGGGTTTCACAACGACACAGTTCTTCCATTGTGTGCCCTGCTGTTCCCATTTTCTATTCGTCCTCCCCCTTCTTAAATAGTGGGAGGTCATTTTGGCGTTAGTTTCCTTCCTTCCTTCTTCCTCGCCGCAACCCCTACGCGCTATTTCCCCTTTCTCTCCTCTGATTTCCTTCTTCTCATTCTTTCTTTTTCTTTTCTTGTTTTCTTCTTTCTTTCTTCCCTTCTCTTCTTCTTAGTTTCCTAATAATAATAATAATAATAATATTATTATTATTATTATTATTATTTAATAATTAATTATTATTTATTTACCACAAATATCAATTTATCAATATTATTATAATATTTAATAACATTTTTATTATTATTATTATTTTATATAAATATTATAATTTAATATCATAAATAATTATTATATCACAATTATTATTTTATGTGTCGTTATTTATCTATAGATATTTATATATTTATTTTTCTCTAATTAAAATATTAATTAATTATTTTTTTAATTATCCTTATAACAACACTTAAAATTCTAATATTAATTTTAAATTAATTGCTCAAGTATTTAAACTGAATTCAATAATTAAAATACTCTAAGTTCGTATTTTAAACCCAATTATCAATTTCTAAACAAAAAATAATTACTAAAATCGGCAAATAATGATCAAAATTAATTAGATAATTTATTTTCATAAAATAATAAACTAAAAAATATTCGATGTGTTACAGATACCGCTGTAAAAATGGCATGTAGTTTCTTACTAATCCAATTGTACAAATCAAGCTCTTCTTTTGTCCATAATGATAGAGCTTTTAGTTCATCATCCGTAGTACTTTTAGGTGGTGTCCACCTAACATAGGTAGTGAATGGAGTACAAACATTGAAGTGAAGTTTTCTCAAAAGTAGAGCACAAAATGAGAGAGTTTTCAAGGTAAAAGCTACTTCAAAGTTGTTCCAGAGCTCTAGGTTTAAAGTCATAAGGCATGTATATATATATGGAGCCTCAAAAACTTTGGTTAAATTATAACCGTTGGAGGAATTTGCGCCATGGCGCTTAAGCGCTGGTTGGGGTTTCATGGTCACACACAGCACCACTCGAGCACACATTAAGTGGTCCTTGAGTGTTGCAACACTCGTTTTTGCGCTTGAGCATGTGTCAAGCAATCTTCTGGTGTGGGGTTACTTGATACGGTGCTCGAGCATGGATTGAGCATGCCTCAAGTTTGGATTCTCCAGAATTAACGTTCAAGCGAGATTCAAACGTGCCTTAACCTCCGGCTACTCAGTGAGCAGTGCTCAAACTAAGGTCGGGCAGTGGGTAGTCGTGGTTGCAGGGAGAGGTGCGATGGTGTCCCTTGAAGAGAAATTTGATAAAGAGCTTCCAAACATGTGAAAATGCACCAATAAATGATCAAACAAACAACCTAACATAGTCACATAATATGCCAATATAAAATGCGACTATCAGATATGATGTTGTGACATGATATCTTCAATTTAACATGATTTTATTTAAATTTTTGATATGTTCCATAAGTATTTGGTGCTATATTCTTATCCTTCTATTTTATGTTGACACATGAAATGACAATTAATTATTTACATATATTTAATTGTACTTTTTTCTCAAATGCACATACCTTCAAAACAAAAGTGTCTTTGAAATGTGTTGAAATTTCTGTTTGCAAAAATTCAATTTTTGTTTTTCTCATTAGAGCTATAAGAGTCTCAATGTCAATTCATGGGATCATAGGTCATGCCTTTTAGTTTATAATAACACTTTGAAAATCTATCAGTTTTGTTAATTTTATAGTAAATAGCTATTTTATTGAATACTCTCTTTTTCCATAATAATTATTCTCTTTAATATTTTTGATGGGTACACCAATAGTGGGTTGATCTGTAATGGCCCATATTTTAGAACATAGGAAATTCCAGTCATCAAGTCCTTATAATCCGGTCAACGCCAATTGACCGAAAAAGGTAATAAGAAAAGTAAATCGGCCTTAAGATGAAATCAAGTTTAGCCCTTGCATGATGAAAACAAGTCCGGATTCCCTGTGATGAAAAATGAGTCGGATTTCCTTGATGAAAATCGAGTCCGGCTTTGACTTGATGAAAATCAAGTCCAACCTTGTGAGAAGAAAACCAGCCCCTTGATTATGAAATCCAAATCGACCTAGAGGTGAATTTCCAAACCGACCGTAAGGTATGAAGTTGAAAATGGCCTTGGTGCATGTTTTGAAATCAGAAGTTGTCCCACAAATTTGAAGGCCGGAGTGCATTGTGTGTGAAGTGAGGCTGAAGTGACATTGAAGGCCGGAGTGACTTTGTGTGTTGGAGGCCGAAGTAGATTATGGGAAAGCCGAAGTTGATAATCCAATCAACTAGTATTGACCGGAAGTCGTGTTGAAAGAATTGAATGTGTTTACATGAGAAAGCTAAATCCTGTTAAGTTTAGTGAACCAGGAATTAATTAAGAAATCTAAATCCCGTTAAGTTCAGTTAATTAGGAATTAATGAACTCCTTAGAAATGTAATACCATAAATGATCTAATTAATAATGGAACGTTTTGGAAAATGTAGAGCCATAAATAAGAAACCTTTCCCCTGTATTGCCAATCATTAATAATGAAACATTCTCCCTGTATTGCCAATCATTAATAATAGTCATTAGACCTAAGGCCTATAAATAAGAACTAGAGGAGTAAGAAAAAGGCACACAATAGAGTTTTCTAGTAAAGGAAGGCCAAAAGATCAAGGCAAAGTAGAAGAAATCCAGGCAAGAATACTCACCCTGTTTTAAAGTTCATGATTATGCATGTTTGCGATACGAGTATATCTTATATTCTTATGAAATTATGTTTTAGTATGTATGAAGTTTGTTTTGTTCCTTTATCTGATATTTTTATGGACTTATGTTTTAATATGTATGAAATTTGTTCTATGTATGAAATTTGTTCTGTTCATCTGATTTAAGGAAGAATTGTTCTGAATTGCATGTTTAAAAACCCTGATATTCATGATGTTCGGTTTCATTCTGCTTGATGTATATATATATAAACTTTGATAATTGCATGTTTAACAAAATCGGCCTTCTTCATGTTAAAATCGAGATCGGCCTTCTTCATGTTAAAATCGAGATTAGCCTTCTTCATGTTAAAATCAAGATCGGCCTTCTTCATGTTAAAATCGAGATTGGCCTTCTTCATGCTAAAATCGAAACCAACCTTCTTCATGTTGAAATCGAAACCGGCTATGAGTACTTGAATTTGAAACTGGCTATGAGTACTTGAATTCGAAACCGGCCATGAGCACTTGAATTTGAAACCGGCCCTAAGTTGAATTTGAAACCGGCCATGTGTGTGTCTTGAATTTGAACTTCGGCTTTTAGAGTTTCGGATTTTAATGGAATTTGAACTCCGGTTTTAGAGCTTCGGATTTTAAAGAACTCCGGCTTTTTGAGCTTCGGCTAGAAAAGGAACTCCACCTTTTAAACTCCGCTTTTTGAAAAGAACTCCGGCATTTTAAAGAAAAAGTACTCCGTCCTTTTAAGAAAAAGAACTCCGGACTTTGATGAAAAAGCACTCCGTCCTTTTGATGAAAAAGTACTCCGTCCTTTTGAAGAAAAAGTACTCCGTCCTTCTTAGAAAAAGGAGCTCCGGACTTTGATGAAAAAGCACTACATCCTTTTAAGAAAGAGCACTCCGTCCATTTGAGAAAAAGCACTCTGTTTTTTAAGAAAAGTACTCCGTCCTTTTAAGAAAGAACTCTGCCTTTGAAAAAGAACTTCGACTTTATGATTATACGGACTTCAATTGATAAAGTAAGAACAATGCTATATGAAAATGTATGTAATCTGGACAGCACGTGGAACTCTACGACTTTTGAACTATGAAGGATGGCCATTAAAAGATATGAACTACAAACCGAGTCTCCATTAAACTTGCTGTTAAAGATGGATGAAGGATATTGGAGTGACACTCGAGGATTGTCTCCTGGGCCACGAGAGGAAACTTTTTGGTAGCATAAGACTTTTGGACTACGGCCCCGTATGCCGGGTTAAAGGCATTACCTCCCACCTCGGGGAGCATAATGAGAGGATACGGCTTTAGGTTGTGGAGTTACACACAACCCGTCCTTGATGTTGTCCGCTCCCGTCCGGTCCCTAAAGATGATATGAATTACGAATGGTTTTATGGATTTTCTGAAGATAAAATAATAATAATAAGAAATAAAGAAGAAAAGACATGATGATTTTCGTATGCAAAGTTATGTTATGAAACTCTATTTTGATCCGCTTATATATATATGTTTATGTTTTCTGTTTTCTGCATGTGAGTATCTTGTTGAGCTTTGTAGCTCATTCTTGCCACTTTTCAGATGATGAAAGGTTTATAGAGGACGAAGTTGAGTAGAACCTTATGGTGTAGCCAAATGGCTTAGCTGGCTGGAGCTGATCTATGAAGAGCTTTATTTATTTTCCTTTTGATGTTTTGAAGAGACTTGTAAAATTGTTCCGCTGTTATGAACCTATGAATTGTTAGCATGTTTCCATGATTACTTTTTGGATACTTGGATTGTTATGTCTAGAAAGCATCTCTTGTAGTTTGGCATCATGAAATTCTGTGTGTAAAAGAAAAGAAAATTTTTATGTTCATCTCATGTTATTTATTAAGGTATGGATTTTAGTCTTGGAGGCGGCCTTATGCTGTGGAATAAGGCCGGTCTGTCACATGATCCAAGAAGGAGGAACGGGCAAAATCTACAACGGCCCATTAGCGCCTTGTCAGCCTAAGAATAGGACGACCCGCTTGGGTCTTAGATGGTGAATGCTTGCCGTTGACCGGTCGAAAGGCCAATAAGTTAGAAGAAGCCCAAGAACAGAATGGCCCACTTGGGTCTAAGATGGCCAATGCTTCCGTTAACCGGAATCATGCAAGACGGTAAATACTTCCATTAATCGGAAGCATGACTAGTTGACCGTTTGCGGACCAGGCTTTCAGTGGGCCAAGCCCAGTTTTGTCCCTGCAACCGTCTCGACTAGCAACGGTCTTCTCTCCTAATTTAGCACTCTTCACAGAAGGTAATCTTCATTACAACGGTCATTAGTAGATTCAATATGCATCCCTCAAGGAATGCGCCAGAATCCTTTTCTTATCTGCTAAAAATCCTAACGGTTGTAGAATACGGAAGAAAATCAATCAATCCAGTGATTGTTATTGCCACAAAAGCTCCACACTAGAAAAGGCAGCGATCCCTATAGAGCGTGGGAATCATACCCTTTTGTACAAGGAAGACAGCCCAAAGCAGCGCCTATAAAAGGTCATGGAGTCCTCACCCCAAGGCACGCATTCATTGTCCACAAAAGGCTCACATGCTTAAACTCACCACAAATGCTCTCTCACTCTCTCTTTTTCCACTATGTTCCCAATGAACACCCCAAGCCAGCACTCCTCATGAGCCAACAAAGCCTTTCTCTGTACTTACCAAAAAAACAAAAAAACAAAGCCTCTCTCAATAAGAGAACTCACACATCTCAAACACTCTATGTATTCCCTTACATTTTTTACTTTCACCTTCATAATTCGAAGGATATTTACTGACTTGAGTGTCGGTGTGAGATCCAAAAGTTTAATATGTTAACCGGCCTCCTCCATAGAATCCAAAATCGGCCCGTTTAATGAAAAACACAACCGGCCCAAAAAGGATGACCAACAAAGAGTGGGCCTTGGCATAAAAATGGGGCAGTTGGCCTGAATTAAATTAATGGTAACTAAAGACAAAAGTAAACTTTATTGTCGAGTTAGAATCCAACTAGACGGTGACCAAATGAAGTAAGTAAACCAACCTAGTTACTCCACCTACCCCCTGAAAAGAAGTGCGGGAGTAAGTGACTTACCCCACTTACTCCACCAAACCCCTCCTCTATATAAACCCGGCGCTGGTTGATGCACAGGCAAGCGAAGGAAGAGAGTGAAGGGAAAAAGCTTCATGACGGTAAAATTTAGGAGATCAACTCTCAGGCAAATGTACCTCGGACGCTACTTTTTTAAGTTCTGTTTTTAAGAATATTACTAAGTGTACCCCAGTTTTAAAAGTTCATGTTTTAAGAACTCCCATTTCTAAGTCTAGTTTTAAGAAAAATTGCTAGTGTTTCTCCTTCCGATGCTTGCCGTTTTAAAGTTACTGCGTAAGTTGTAATTACGGCATGATGGATTTCATGGTTAGCTCATATTCTCTGTTTTCTACCTCTGTTCCTGCGTAGACCGAAATTGCATAAAATCCGGACTAAAAATGAAATCGGCATGGTGAGCATCAAAATCAGCCCCTTGCATGTTGAAATCAAATTGGCCCCCTTAATGATAAAACAAGTTCGACCTCCCTTGAATGATAAATCAACTTCGGCTTCCCTTAATAAAAGAATCAAGTCCGGTTTTCTTAATGAGAAATCAAGTCTGGTTCTCTTAATGAAGAATCAAGTCCGATTCCCTTGAATGATAAAATCAAGTCCGGTTTTCCTAATGAAAAATCAAGTCCGGTTTTCTTAGTGACGAATCAAGTCCGGTTCCCTTGAATGATAAAATCAAGTCCGGTTTTCTTAATGAAAAATCAAGTCCGGTTTTCTTAGTGAAGAATCAAGTCCGGTTCCCTTGAATGATAAAATCAAGTCCGGTTTTCTTAATGAGAAATCAAGTCCGGTTCTCTTAGTGAAGAATCAAGTCTAGTTCCCTTGAATGATAAAATCAAGTCTGGTTTTCTTAATGAGAAATCAAGTTCGGTTCTCTTAGTGAAGAATCAAGTCTGGTTCCCTTGAATGATAAAATCAAGTCCGGTTTTCTTAATGAAAAATCAAGTCCCGTTTTCTCAGTGAAGAATCAAGTTTGGTTCCCTTGAATGATAAAATCAAGTCCGGTTTTCTTAAAGAAAAATCAAGTCTAGTTTTCTTAGTGAAGAATCAAGTCCTGTTCCCTTGAATGATAAAATCAAGTCCGGTTTTCTTAGTAAAGAAATCAGGTCCGATTTTCTTAATGAAGAAATCAGGTTCGGTTTTTCTTATAAAGAAACAGGTTCGGTTTCCTCAATGCAAATTAGGTTCGACTTCTTTATGATAAATCAATTTTGGTTTACTTAATGCAAAACAAGTTCTGTTTTTCTCTTTGAGTGTAAAAGAGGTCCGGCTTTTCCTTAAGCCTAAACCAAGTTCGGTTTTCTCTTAAGCGTAATAGAGGTCCGGCTTTTCCTTGAGCCTAAAAACAAAACCAACTTTTTTATGAGAAGAAAATAGGATCGGCCCCTTGAGACACAACAACTCCGGCCTTCCCTTAAGACACAACAACTCCGGCCTTCCCTCGAGGCACAACAACTTCGGCCTTTCCTTTGGTAAAAATCAAGTTCAACATTCTCTTGTGTAAAGAAAATCACAACCGGCTTTTGTGTGAAGAAAACGAAGTCTGGCCTCCCTTCTTATAAGATCCAAACAAAGATAAAATCTAAACCGGCTTTCCTGTGTAAGAAATGAAACCGGCCATCCCTCCATGATGAATACAAGAGCATGAAAAAAGTCAAGTTTAGCTTTACCCCTGCATGTGAAGTCAAGTTCAGTTTTACCCTTGCATGTGAAGTCAAGTTCGGATCCTTTTTGCATATGAAATTAAGACCAGCCTGGCATATTATTCTGAAAATTGAAACCAGCTATAAAGCGGCCATCTAGTAAAAGAATGAAGGAAACATGAAACGTCTTTATGATAAAATGAATAAGTTCTGATTTTAGCTTTGGGAGATAAGGTTCTCCGGCATGCCTTAGAACTTTACGGTAGTAATCGAGGATAACTTTGTCCATAGAGTTAATTGTGGTCCGCCCTGTCCTCGGGGCGTTACGGTCAAGAGGAAAGCATAAGTTTCTAGCCTACCCTCGGGTGGCACACCGATCCCACTAGACGGGATACTTCTGTTCAGTTATCGGCATTGGATTGTGTGGACTGAACACAATTTGTCCTTGATTAATGCCTCCTCCGTAAGCAGAAGGATAAGAGAAGACTTCTATGACGAAACAGACTCTGTTTTATGCTCCGACCTTCTATTCGACCTTCATCAGGCTAAGTATTGATTATAGCATGGCATATGATTTTGTTCTGATCTTTCCTGCATTGATTACTTCGGTTTTCTGATCTGCTACTATTACTAATAATTATGCATCCACCTGACAACACAAATATTTTATGATAATCGGCATGTACCTTATTGAGCTCCAACTCACTGTTTTCTATTTTTTCCCTACAGATGAAACTTTAGAGCTTGTGCTTGACGAGTTGGAGTGATTAGAGCTTGTCTGAAGGACCATTAAAGACTCGGAAGCTTATTTTTGAGGATATCATTGTAATGATTTGATTATGATTCATGAGCTTTATGGTTAGTCCTTTTTTATTATGAACTCGAAAATGAATATTTTTGGATGAATACGAATGCTTTCGCAAGTGTTAGAATAACTTCCGCTATACTTCTTATGGTTAAAAGTATTTGGGTCCTATATGGCATCCGTGATCCTGTGTTGCAAAAAAAAAAAAAATCCCATTCCGTCACAGTCAGAGTGTTTACGGTAGGACAACCTTCCACCAGTACCAGACCTCTTATTCGTTTTTATGGTGTGCAGGATCTAAATTCAATGGATGGAACCGGACTTAGATTACTGACTTGACCCAAATCTGTTCGAAACTTGGATCCATGCTTCATTGGCGCCGTCTGTGGGAAGCTTATGAAAAGCCAACCACTTTTTTCCGCGATCTCTTTTTCAGTTTTGCCTCTCATCAAATGGAATGGTGAACACATAAGCGCAAGCTAGCGGTCCCGCTAGAGACATGACCACACCAGACGAGGACCACTCTACTTGTAACAAGGTCAACGGGATGGTCAATGGTGTGCCAGCACCCTTTTTTCAGAACTTTGCAGAGCACATGAGCAGCATGAAAAGAATGCTCCAAATACTCTGTGCCCGTTAGGAGAACGTTAAGTAGGGGCTTCAATCGCATCAGTCCCTGCTCTGATCTCCAAGAGAGGAGGACAGAAGAATAAGAAGAAACCGGCCAAGAAGACCAAGAGGACGGCGAACACTCAGGCTCCGGAGGCCTCACATGCCCAGAGCCGTTCAAGGCTCGAAGAACGCTTGGGCAACAGAACTCCAAAGGAGAGTCCAGAACGGAGGAATCCCTAATACTCTCGAGTGGATGACTCTCCTTGGGCTTAGGAGGGAGCCTCTAGGATCGTTAGATCTGCTAGTGGTAGTAGTCGGCCGACTGCTCACCATGCCAGAGAAATGACAGAGTTGAGAACCTACCTTAACTCCAAAAGGACTGGCAACACCATCCGCACAGATTCGCGGGTGGAGAAGATCCTGAAATGCATGTTCAAAGATGATGAACATGTCATGGATCTGGACAGATCTCCTTTCACGATGCAGATCTTGAATAGTCCTATGCTGGCCAAGTTCAAGATGCTGACACTTGACTCTTACAATTGGAGCGCTGATCCCATGGATCACTTCGATCATTTTTGCACCCATCTGAGTCTACAAGAGTTGGAGGACACAGCCATGTGTCACTGCTTTCCTTTTATGCTGAAGGGAAAGGCTCCCATCTAGTTCCATCGTCTCCAATCAGATTCGATCAGGAGCTTCCGAGAGCTCTCTGATCTCTTCTTTGCATAATATGCCTCCAACCGCCAAGAAGAGAAGCAGCCTTGGCATCTCTCCCACATCAAGTAGAAGTTGGGAGAGAATCCGCGAAAGTTCCTGGATCACTTCGTAGCGGAGGCAGGAAGAATCCCCAAGCTCACAGAGGAGATGAAACTCGGTAGTGTGACGGAACGGATTTTTTTTTCAATCCGCCGTCGATCTCCCGAAATAGACACCAAGTTTTGGTGGCCAGGTTCAGCCGATCGTGCCTTCCAAATCACAGGATTACAAATGCCGTTTAGGACTGATACACAAAGAGGAAGTCAATCTATTATCCAACGGAAGCATTTCTCATTCATTCCCATAAAAGTTCAGTCCAGAAGACATATAGTCATGAACGCCTAATCGAAAAAGATTATGGAGTCTAACAATTCATTACACTAGTTGCTTCTTCGTCGCGATCATCCAAAAGGTGCTCCTAAATCCTTACAAATCCTTCAAATCGGCTCTAATCACTCCATCTCGTCAGGCACGAATTCTAAATTTCCATCTGAGGGGGGGAAACAAAAAACAGTGAGCTGGAGCTCAACAAGGTACATGCAGATTTTCCATAAAACATTCGTGCTATCAACAGTTACAGATACATATACAGAGTATCACTTGGCCAGAATCATATAGAACACTTAGGATGGTTAATGTAGGAAATCAGGCATCATATATATATATAGCTTGTGGTCAAACAAAAGCAAATCAGAAAGTCAAAACAGATAATATTTGGGCAAAAAACAATGCCGATCACAAATTTAGCTTCTTTTATTTATTGCGTAATAGAAGGGGGTTTTAAATGAGGATAGATTGTGCACATGTCCTCATAATCATGGAAATACTTCCATGTACAAAGCCCTGAGGACGGCTCTCACTTCCACCTTGTACAAAGCCCTGAGGACGGCTATCACTACTTCCTTGTACAAAGCCCCAAGGACGGCTATCACTACCTCATTGTACAAAGCGCCAAGGATGGCTATCACTTTGGTTATCCTCGATTATCACCTTAAGGACCTAAGGCATGCCAGAGTACCTTGTCACCCAAGGTTAAGGTCTGAACTTATTTGTTTTATCATAAAGCCAATTCTCATTTTTTTTGTTCATCACAAGCCGATTTCAAAGTTATATTACAAATGCCGGTTTCAAAATTGTGATACAAGGCCAGTTTCAAATCAAGACCGGTTTCAAAGTCAAAGAGCAAATGCCGGTTTCAAATTACGATACAAGTGTCGGTTTCCAATCAAGATCGGTTTTAAAGTCAAAGAGCAAACGCCGGTTTAAAATTACAATACAAGTGCCGGTTTCGAAGTCACAAAGCAAATGCTGGTTTCAAAATCATAATACAAATGCCGATTTTGATTAAGGCCGATTTCAATTATCCTTGGCCGGTTTCAAATTAACGTGCAAGGCCAGTTTTGATTTTTACTTAAGCCGATTTCAAATTATACTATAAGGCTGGTTCAAATCATTTTACTAATCAAGGTCGATTTAAAATTTGGATAATGCATGTGTCATACAAGCCAGTCTACTTTTTCATTTTCGTGTAATCCAATTTAAACATGAGTTTAGCAGAAGGCAGAAACATGCATTCGATCCATTATACAACTTATCAAACAGTATTTAAAATGGCATGCGTTTAATCTAAATCGGAATGGAAAATGGGCAGTTTTATTTAAAGCTAGAACTTTGGGGGCAGAAATATAAGTGCTGAAGCATGAACTTTAAAATCTGGGCACACGAACTTAAAAGAATGATCATTAGATACACTTGCAATATTCTTAAAAAGAATAACATCCAAAGTACACTTGCTTGACAGCCGTTCCCCCACCCTTACCTACTGGAAGCTTTCTCTCCTTTACTCCTTACAATTCTTCTCGCTAGTTGCTCGTGCCAGCTTCCTTGATCAATGCTGAGTATTTATAGAGGAGGGGTTAGATGGAGTAAGTGAGGGTAAGGTGCCTACCTCGTACTTCTTCTCAAACGTTAGGTGGGAGAAAGTAGTCTAAGCTACTTACTCTGGTACTTCATCGCAGATGGCCAATGATGTGGTTTGCTTACTTTATTTAGTTAGGCCTAGTTGGCTTCTAACTAATTAGTGAAGTTGGTTCTTGTCTTTAGTTGCCATTAATTTATTCCAATCAATTCTTTGGGTTGGTCAATATCTGGTCAACATCACAGTTTTCGGTCAACCTTTGCTCAAGCCGGTCAACACTTTGGGTTGGTCAACATCCGGTCAACCCTTGCTCAAGCCGGTCAATATTCTAAGGCCGGTCAACCTTCCAAAAGTTGGTCAACCTTTTTAAAAGCCGGTCAACCTTCTAAAGCCAGTCAAATTTATCTATTCCGGACTTCAAGCAGTCCGGCCATCTGTGGCACCGACTACTCCGGTTTTAAGTGGCATAAGACCACTCCAGTATTGAAAGGCATAAGGTCACTCCAGCCTCTAGGGTTCATCATACTCTTGGTTTTAATTCTTTTATTTCGATTTTAAGTTTTCTTTTGAAGTCGGGACCTCATAGTTCTCCCCTACTAAAAATATTTAGTCCTCGAAATTTGGATGGGGTTACATACCTTAAGAAAACAAGTGAGGATGATTGCTTTGAATTTCTTCTCCTCATTCCCAGGTAGCTTCTTCAGGTGAGTGATTCCTCCATAGTACCTTTACTAGAGGAACCGTCTTCGTACGCCGCCTTTGCTCCTTCCGATCGAGAATTTGTAGTGGCTCCTCGACATATGATAGATCTTTGTTGATTTCCAAGGGTTCGAGTTCAATCACGTGAGTAGGGTCATAAACATACTTCCAAAGCATGGATACATGGAACACGTCGTGCACTTTCGTCAAACTTGGTGGTAGTGCTAATCTGTATGCCACTTCTCCAATCTTTTCTAAGATCTCCAAAGGACCAACAAATCGTGGCTTCAGTTTCCCTCTCATTCCAAACCGTGATGTTCCCTTGGACAATGAGACCTTCAGAAAGACGACATCTTCTACCTCAAAACTTAATTCCTTCCTTCTTCTATTCACATAACTTTTCTGTCTACTCTGAGCAACCTTCAAATTTCTATGGATCAGTTTGATTTTCTCAGTTGTTTCTCTTATGATCTCGGGATCCAAAATTCTTTTGTCCCCAATCTCCTCCCAGTAAATTGGCGACCTGCACTTCCTTCCATACAGAGCCTCGAAAGGTGCTATATCGACACTAGCCTGATAACTTTATTATAAGCAAACTCTACCAGTGCTAGGTAGGTATCCCAAGTTCCTTTCATTTCCAATACAGAAGCCCTCAGCATATCCTCAAGAATCTGGATAGTACGCTCAAACTAGCCATCTGTTTGAGGGTGGTAAGCAGTACTGAATTTCAATTCAGTCCCCATTTCCTTATGCAAACTCTTCCAGAACCTTGAGACAAAACGGGGGTCTCTATTAGATACAATGGAGGCAAGAATTCCATGTAGTCTCACGATCTTGTTCATATATAGTTGAGCCAATCTGTCACATGAATACATCGTTTTGATCGCCAAGAAGTGGGCTGACTTTGTCAATCTATCAACTATAACCCAAACGGCGTCATGATTCCTAGGAGTCCTTGGTAAACCTGATACAAAATTTATGGCAATGTCCTCCCATTTTCAGCTCGGAGTTGGCATTGGTTGTAACAACCCAGAAGGCCTCCTCCTTTCAGCTTTCAGTTGCTGACATACCAGACATCTCTCCACATAAGCCATGATCTCCCTCTTCATATTCCTCCACCAGAAAGTTTTCTTCAGATCCTGATACATTTTATTCGTCCTCGGGTGGATCGTATACCGGGACTGGTGAGCCTCCTTCAAAATCTTGTCCTTCAACTCTTTATCATCCGGTATACATAATCGGTCCTTTAACCACAATACACCATCAGTCCGGATGTTAAAATCGGCTCGGCACTCCTTACTCAGATCACTAACAATATCCATAAGGAACGGATCATTCACCTGCCTTTCTTTAATTTCACTAATTACTTCTGGTTGGATCTGAAGGTACGACATGAGTATTCTATTACCTCTAGCATAATGTTGGATTTCACATTGCTTCAGATAATCCAACATCTTCATCTGGCTTGACTGCAAGTGTGCCACATAACCCAATCGATGACTCAATATGTCCGCAACTATGTTAGCCTTTCCTGGCTTATACTATATTTTACAGTCATAATCTTTCAAGAAATCAAGCCATCTCCTTTGCCTCATGTTAAGTTCCTTTTGTGAAAATGGATACTTTAAACTTTTGTGATCCGAATACACATGGAACCTCTCACCATACAAATAATGTCTCTAAATTTTCAAAGCAAAGAAAACAACAGCAAGTTTGAGGTCATGAGTAGGATAATTCTTCTCATGCTCTTTCAGTTGCCTAGATCCATAGGCCACAATCCTACCGTGCTGCATTAGGACACATTCCAAGCTTGCTTTGGAGGCGTCACAATATACCTCGTATCCTCCTAATCCTTCTAGAATCACCAACACTGGAGCAGTAGTCAGGCGATCCTTCGGCTCCTGAAAACTCTGATCACACTCGTCAGTCCACTCAAATTTGACTTCCTTTTTTAACAATTGTGTCAGGGGCATAGCAATTTGCTAAAAGTTTTCCACAAACCGCCGATAATAACCTACCATGCCCAAAAAGCTTCTAACCTCAGTTACAGAAGTAACCTTATTCCAGTTTGTAACAGCCTCTACTTTTTTGGATCTACAAAAATACAACCACCAGAAATCACATGACCCAAAAACATCACCTTTTCTAGCCAAAACTCACATTTTCCTAACTTAACATATAGGCTCTTTTCACGCAGCACTTGAAGTACTATCCTCAAATGGTTTTCATGCTCCTCATAGTCTTTAGAATAGATTAGAATGTCGTCGATAAATACCACCATAAATTTATCCAAATACTACCTAAACACTCTATTCATTAAGTCCATAAATGCCGCAGGGGCATTTGTAAGCCCAAAGGGCATGACGAGAAACTCATAGTGGCCGTATCTCATTCGGAAGGTAGTTTTAGACACATCTTCTGGCTTAATCCTCAATTGATGATAACCAGACCTCAAATCAATCTTCAAGAAAACCCGGGATCCTTGTAATTGATCGAACAAATCATCAATACGCAGCAGAGGATATTTGTCCTTGATCATGACTTTATTTAACTTACGATAATCAACACATAGCTGCAATGACCCATCCTTCTTCCTCACAAACAGAACTGGCGCTCCCCAAGGAGATATACTTGGCCTAATAAAGCCTTTGTCCAACAGCTCCTGTAATTGCAATCTTAATTCCTTTAACTCAGCCGGAGCCATTCTATAGGGGGTCTTAGAGACTGGACCGACACCGAGAATGATAGAAATCTCAAACTCAATCTCCCGATGTAGGGGTAATCCAGGTAACTCCTTAGGAAATACATCCTCAAAATCGCGGATGACGTAAATGTCCTTAGCCAGCACCTCATGACTCCCAGTGGTGCAGGCATCAACCAAGTAAGCCTTACATCCGCTTTTTACTAGATATTTAGCATGTAAAGCCAAAATCATTATCGGCATCTCCTTTTTCTTGATGCCTTGGAAGAAAAAGATTTCCTTCCCAGGAATATTAAAATAGACCTTCTTCCTAAGACTATCAATGGTGGCATAGTTTTCAGCCAACCAATCCATCCCTAGGATCACATCAAAACCTCTTATGTTTAGTAATACCAAATCCACAACCAAACATCTCCCGTCTACGTCTACCACGCATCCAGGGTATATGACATCAGTGACTACGGGGAATCCAGTAGGGGTACATATTGATAGTTCATAGTTCAATATGCAAGGAGCAGTAACAATATGGCATGCAAACTATGGAGAAACAAAAGAGTGGGTAGACCCGGAGTCAAACAAGATAGAGGCAGGAATTCCGCAAATAGGAAGAGTACCTTCCACGACATTTGGCGATACCTCTGGCTCCTGAATAGCCACTACAAAGGCCTTAGCTGAAATGGTTGGCTTCTTCTCGTCCAGTTTTAGGCAATCTTTGATCAAGTGGCCGTGTTGTCCGCATTTGAAACAAGCTCCTGTTGCGTGGCGGCATGCTTGCCCCAGATGTACCTTTCCGTAAGATGAGCAGTGTGCAACCGAAGTCCTAGAATCAGCCATTGACTGGGCCGGCGTAACACCTTTTCCCTTCTCAGTCGTCCTTGTCTTCTTGGATGTCCCAAAATATCTCCCAGTAGATCCGCCGCTAGCACTTTCTCGGCTAGCTGCCCTCTTTGCGTAGAATTTCTCTACCTCCACCTCTTGTTCGTAAAGGACCGCTCGGTCCAATATATCAGCATATGTCTCGAGTTTTAACGTGGTTAGCTGTTTTCGAATATCATCCCACAATCCTTGCTGAAACCTTTTCGCCTTAATTCATCTTCCACGTAGAAAGGTGAGAATCGGGACAGCTCGGTGAACTTAGCATCATACTCCGTCACCATCATGCTTCCTTGCCTTAGTCTCATAAACTCCATCTCCTTTTGGTCCCGGAGACTGGATGGAAAATATTTCTCCAGGAAAGCTTCATTGAATGTATCTCAAGTGATCATTTCGTCGGGCATTCCTAGCGCCCTCTTCCTCATGTCCCACCAGCTGTCTTCTTCGCCTTCCAACTTATATACAGCGAAGGTGATTTTATCCCGGTCCGTACACCCAATTACTATAAATATTTTCTTCATCCTCTTAAACCATCTATCAGCTTCTGTTGGATCAGGTTTTTCCAAAAAGCCCAGCGCCCTCTCTGATGTGAATCGATCATACGTGGCTGGAGTTAGGATGGCCGGAGCTGGCTCAGTCGCAGGAACTGGAGCCATGTGTCTATGTTCGACCGATTCTACCACGGTGGTCATTCTTTCTAATAAGTCTATGTAAGTGGCCTCCCATTCATAAGGTGTACTACGACCATTTCTTCTTCCTTTTCTAGTAGCCATCCTAAAATCAAGACAGGCACAATGTTATGATCTCAGAAAAAAGGGGGTACCCTACAATCTCAATAAAATTGTACTAAGTCTAAAGGCCAAATTTTCTAAGAACTTTAACTGCCTAAGTTATCCTTGGCCTACTTCCTTCATAGATTTAGTTTGAAGATTCAAACCTATGCTTCCGCATCTTGATCGGTCAATTCCTAAGGCATCTCATCTCTTTGATACCAATTGTGACGAAAGATTTTTTTAATCCGCCGTCGATCTCCCGGAACTGACACCAAGTTTTGGTGGCCAGATTCGGCCAATCGTGCCTTCCAAATTACAGAATCACAGATGCCGTTTAGGACTTATACACAAAGCGGAAGTCAATCTATTATCCAACGGAAGCATTTTTATTCATTCCCATAAAAGTTCAGTCCATAATACATATAGTCATGAATAACTAATCACAAAAGTTTATAGAGTCTAACAATTTATTACACTAGTTGCTTCTTCGTCGTGATTGTCCAAAAGGTGCTCCTGAATCCTTATAAATCCTTCAGATCGGCTCTAATCACTCCGTCTCATCAGGCACGAATTCTAAATTTTCATCTGAGGGGGGGAACAGAAAACAGTGAGTCGGAGCTCAATAAGGTACATGTAGATTTTTCATAAAATGTTCATACTATCAATAGTTACAGATACATATACAGAATATCATTTGGCCGGAATCATGTAGAACACTTAGGACGGTTAATGTAGGAAATCAGGCATCATATATGTATATATAGCATGTGGCCAAACAAAAGAAAATCAGAAAGTCACAACAGATAATATTTGGGCATAAAACAATGCCGATCACAAATTTAGCTTCTTTTATTTATTGCATAATGGAAGGGGGCTTTAATCAAGGATAGATTGTGCACATGTTCTCATAATCACGGCAATACCTCCTTGTGCAAAGCCCCAAGGATGGCTCTCACTTCCTATTTGTACAAAGCCCCGAGGACGGCTATCACTACCTCCTTGTACAAAGCGCCGAGGACGGCTATCACTTCAATTATCCTCGATTATCACCTTAAGGTCCTAAGGTATGCCGGAGTACCTTGTCTCCCAAGGTTAAGGTCTGAACTTATTTATTTTATCATAAAGCCGATTCATATTTTCTTTGTTCATCACAAGCCAGTTTCAAAGTTACATTACAAATGCCGGTTTCAAATTTGTGATACAAGGCCAATTTCAAATCAAGGCCGGTTTCAAAGTCAAAGAGCAAATGCCAGTTTCAAATTACAATACAAGTGCCGGTTTCGAATCAAGATCGGTTTCAAAGTCAAAGAGCAAACGCCGTTTTCAAATTACAATACAAGTGCCGATTTTGAAATCACAAAGCAAATGCGGTTTCAAAATTATAATACAAATGCCGGTTTCAATTAAGGTCGATTTCAATTATCCTTGGCCGTTTTCAAATTAACATGCAAGGCTAGTTTTGATTTTTACTTAAGCTAATTTCAAATTATACTATAAGGTTGGTTCAAATTATTTTACTAATCAAGGTCGGTTTCAAATTTGGGTAATGCAAGTGTCATACAAGCCGGTCTACTATTTCATTTTTATGTATTCCAATTTAAACATGAGTTTATCAGAAGGCAGAAACATGCATTTGATCCATAATACAACTTATCAAACAATATTTAAGACGGTATGCGTTTAATCTAAATCGGAAAGGAAAATGGGCAGTTTTATTTAAAGCTAGAACTTTGGGGGCAGAAATATAAGTGCTTAAGCATGAACTTTAAAATCTGGGCACACGAACTTAAAAGAATGATCGTTAGATACACTTGCAATATTCTTAAAAAGAATAACGTCCGAAGTACACTTGCCTGACAACCGTTTGCCCACCCTTACCAACTGGAAGCTTTCTCTCCTCTACTCCTTATAGTTCTTCTCGCGGGTTACTCATGCCAGCTTCCTTGATCGAAGCTGAGTATTTATAGAGGAGGGGTTAGGTGGAGTAAGTGGGGGTAAGCTACCTATCTCGTACTTCTTTTCAGACGTTAGGTGGGAGTAAGCAGTCTAAGCTACTTACTCTGGTACTTCATCGCAGATGGCCAACGAGGTGGTTTGCTTACTTCATTTAGTTAGGGCCTAGTTGGTTTCTAACTAATTGGTAAAGTTGTTCCTTGTCTTTAGTTGTCCTTAATTTATTCCGGTCAATTCTTTGGGCTGGTCAATATCCCGTCAACATCACAGTTTTCGGTCAACCTTTGCTCAAGCCGGTCAACTTTTTGGGTTGGTGAACATCACAGTTTTCGGTCAACCCTTGCTCAAGCCGGTCAATATTCTAAAGCCGGTCAACCTTCCAAAAGTTGGTTATCATTCTAAAGCCAGTCAACTTTATCTATTCCGAACTTCAAGCATTCCGGCCATCTGTGACACCGACTACTCCGATTTTAAGTGGCATAAAGCCACTCCGGTATTGAAAGGCATAAAGTCACTCCGGCCTCGGGGGTTCATCATACTCTTGGTTTTAATTCTTTTATTCCGATTTTATGTTTTCTTTTGAAGTCGGGACCTCACAGGTAGTTTCATCTCTACCTTAACGCATGGGGACTTCTTCAGGCACCTGACACATAAGAATCCGCTTACCTTCCAAGAGATGGAATCTATCACTAGAGCTTACATAGCAGCAGAAATGGCCAATGAGGCTAAGCGTTCCAAGCGGACTGAACAACCTCACTCTTTCCAAAATGTGGAAAAGAAGAAGCACAATGGCAGTGATCACTCCAACCGTAAGCAGCATAGGACCAGAGTGCTAGAATGGGGGGACTACGAGCCGATCAACCTGACACCCCTGACCGACACACACTCTAGCATTCTCATGCAGATCCATGGGGAGAAGTTCCTTAAGTGTCCAAAACCACTTAAAAAAGCAGAGGGAGGAAATCTAACTAAATACTATGATTTCCATTGATCTCCCAAACATTCCATGGAAGATTTCAAGACACTTCAGCGGGAGATCAAGGAGCTCATCCGGATGGGCCACCTCACCAGGTTCGTTAGGAACCCTAGGCAAAGCTCTGGTGCCTCAGGAGGGGAAGGACTAGAGCCCTCCCTACCACAAAATCAGGTCATGGCTGGAGTGGTCAATATTATCACAGCTAGGCCAGTTAAGACCTCAATGGATCACAAGGAGCAGCAGGTTGGGTGGAAGAAATAGTGCATAGAAGACAATGTCATTAGCTTTAGTAATAATGACCTGAGCCATGTAATCTCCCCCATGCTTATCCCTGCATTACATCCATGCTCATTTCGAACAGTAGTGTTGACTACTAACAGAAATGAGTTTTCATTGATAATGGAAGTTCTCATGATTTGCTTTACCTTAATACATTTTTTAAACTTGGCTTAACAAAGAATCAGTTAAAACCTGTCAAAGGGGCACTCTATGGCCTTGACAACGAAACAGTGGCCTTCCAATGATCGATCCAGCTGGAGGTTACCCAAGGCACGTATGCAAAAATGGCGAGTCATACACTCACCTTCTTGGTCGTCAACATGCCTTCTGTGTATAACGCGATTCTAGGCTGCCCGTGTCTAACAATGCTCAGAGCTATCACTTCAATATCGCATCTCAAGATGAAATTCCTGACATCATGCGGTATTGATGCAGTGCTGGACGACCAAGTCACTGGGAGGACATGCTATATGTCCCAAATCACTCCAAGTGGCATCATAAAGGCAGCAGGAGAGCTTGACCATCGAGATGAAGCAACCCTATAATAAACACAGTCTAGTGAAGCAACCGATCTAATCCCACTGAATTCGGAGGACTCAGAGAGGTGTGTACAGATCGGGGGCTCACTCACCGAGACACTGCGCGATGAGCTGGTCATGTTCTAATGACAGAATACTAACATCTTCGCGTGGACCCCTGTTGACATGCCTGGAATTCCAGCAAGAGCAATGGTCCATAAGCTGGGCCTTGATCCCAGCCACATGCATCATCAGGCGAAAGCAGAGGAACCACTCCATGGAAAAGTTGGTTGCCATCTGGGAGAAGGTAAAGAAGCTGTTGGATACCGATTTCATCATAGAAATCCAACACTCGGATTGGCTCTCCAACATCATCTTAGTGAATAAAAGTAATGGGAAATTACGAATGTGTATTGATTTCACCGACGTCAACAAAACCTGCCCAAAAGACAACTTCCATTTGCCCAGGATCAACCTGTTGATGGACTCAACATCCAGACACGAGCTATTAAGTTTCATGGATTCGTACTCGAGCTATAATTAGATCTGAATGAACCCAGAGGACGACAAACACACTTCGTTCATGACAGACCAAGGCACTTACTACTATAAGGTGATGTTGTGAGATCCCGATCTCGAAACATGATAATTATGGAATAATTATGAGGATGAAAAACATATTAGGGCTTAAGTATAATGAAAAATTTGATATCAAAATAAAATGAAGCGAATGGAGGCCAAAGTGGCCTAGCACCTGAAGGCCACTTGAGCGCCCACTCGAGTGAAAAAATGCGAGAGCATGCGCTCGAGGACCACTCGACTGGAGCTCGAGCACCAGTAGTGTGTCCCTCACGTGTTCCCCTTTTCTTTTGTTTTTTTACAAGGGATTTGGAGGTTTAATTGGGGAATAGGGATTCTGGAGGCATGACAGCAGAACGAAGGAGAGAAGGAGAAAGAAAAGAAAAGGGAAGAAAGGGGAGAAATCATCCGTTTTGATCCGATCCGAGTAAGAATAACTATAGATCGAGCTTATGCAAGTGTATTTCGAATGTTATTTACCATTTTTACAGTATTTTAGTATCTCAAAATTTGTGTTTTTGCTCTAAATCCATGTTTTCCTATGTTTAGTGTAAACGATGTATATTTCTCCTGATTAATCGGATGGATTTCATGTTTCCTTGTATATATTGCAATATTTAGTTTAGATTTCATGTAAATATATGTATTTGCTATCTGTTTTGTGTCCGAAAGTTTCCTTGAAACCCTAAGCACGAAAATGAAGAGATTTGGTGCTTTTAACCCGTGAATTTTGACATATAAATGTTGATTTGTAAAGAGGCAATGTCCATGTTATGATTTTCATCTGAAAAATTTACATTAAAATATTTTATTAAATTATTGTAGAATTTCTAATGCAAATTTGAAGGGTTAACAGTGTAATTTCTAACTGACCTCTAAAGTTTAATAAGTTATTGGTTATGAAATAAGAAGAAAAATATTTCTAATTCTGTTAATTAGGACTTAGGACTGATGTACAGTAAGGTAAGATTCTCTGAGATGCCTTAGAACGTTATGGTGGTAATCGAGGATAACTTTGTTCATGGAGTTATACGTGGTCCACCCTTCCTCAGGGCATTAATCTAGAGGGTAGTTACTATTACTGACTAGAACCCCTATTCTATAAGAAGGGATAACTGTTTCTGACTTTGGATTGTGTAGAGTGAATACAATCTATCCTCGATTATTCACCCCCTTGGCTAGTAGAGTCCACTAGTTTTGTCCTTTTTGGTAGAAGGACTTTCTAGTACTTAAAGAATTTGATATCAGTTTCTAATTTCTGAGACTCATTATACTATTTTATGATTTCTAAAGTATGTTGATATTGATTCATGTTTTCTCATATTTCATGTACCCCTCTGTTCTTGCATATTTCTATGATTTGGCTTATTTGTATGCATGTTCTGCATAAAAGGATTTACACTGCATGTTTTTATGTACCTTGGTTGGCTTTCGGCTCACTATTTTAGTTTTTTTCCTCTAAATGAGATAGTAGAACTAGTGCCTGACGAGAAGGAGTGAGTTAAAGCTTAGCCTGCAAACTTTTGGAGATTTAAAGCTAATCATGGAAAGGGATAGCTTGAATGTAATACCTGGTTTTGTACATGGATCATGTGTATATGGATCTTGTATATGAAATATATGTTATGCATGTGATAAAATAGGGATTTATGCTTCCGCAGGTATATAGTTTAGCTTTCGCTATATGTTTCTGGATTTGTATAGGTTTTAGATGGCATCTCTTATTCTAAATTTTCATTATAGTGGATAGGATTGATTAATTGAAGTCATGGGAGAAGACATGATGTTTGATGATCTTGTGTTATGGATGAAATGTTTGTGGATGGACATTGTTTTGTATATTTGCAAGTTTTATACAAGTTTTATATTTCAATTTAATCTAATTTTTAGGGAAAATTCTGTCCGTTTTTCCTTAGGACCTTAAGTTATATTGGGGCTTTAGTTTCTATATCTGCAATGATGGAATTATCTAAGGACTAAAAAAAAATATCCGTTCTATCACAGATGCCCTTTGGTCTAAAGAACACGGGTGCCACTTACCAATGGCTCGTGAGCAAGATGTTCGAAAAGCAGATCAGCCACTATATGGAGATGTACATCAACAACATGCACGTCAAGAGCAAGACCATCAATGACCATATTCGCGATCTAGCTGAATCCTTTGAGGTGTTTTGCGCACATCAGATGAAGCTGAATCCTTTTAAGTGCATCTTCGGAGTATTCTCGAGAAAGTTTTTGGTTTCATTATCTCCCAACAAGGGATCGAGGAAAACCAGGAGAAAATCAAGGCCCTCACGAGCATGACTCTGTCACGAAGTGTCAAAGATGTCCAAATGCTAATTGGATGATTGGCAGCCTTATCCTATTTCTTAGCCAAGTCAAGGGACAAGTACCAGCCTTTCTTTAAGGCTTTGAGGGGGACAAGCACAAATGGATTGCAGTGGACTACAAAATGCCAGGCATCCTTCGATGAATCAAAATAGTACTTGGCCAATCCGCTGTTGCTGACGTCACCCAAGGACAGGAAGAAGTTATACCTCCACCTAGCACTATTAGAGGTGGTTCTCAACTCTGTCCTCATACGCCAAAATTTCGACTCTCAATGGCCGGTCTACTATGTGAGCAATACGTTGACTGGCGTAGAGACATGCTACCCATGCGCAGAGAAGTCAGCTTTGGCACTTATTTTCTCCGCCTAAAAACTGAGGCCTTACTTCTAGGCTCATTGCGTGATAGTCTTGACCAACTAGCTTCTGAAGAGTATTCTGCAAAAACCCGACATTTCTGGATAGTTCGTAAAGTGGGCTATCGAATTGGGATAGTTCAACATTGAATTCTTGCCCAGACCAGCCATCAAAGGGAAGGCTCTGGCTGACCTTATTATTGAGACCACAATACAAATTCCTAATGAACAGCCCACTGAGGACCCATGACTACACGGGGAAGAGCCAGAATGGGTTCTCAACATAAACGGATTGTCTACGGACTAAGGTAGTAGTGCCGAAGTGGTCCTGAGGACCCCTGATGGGTTTGAGGTGAAGTACTCCCTTAGACTCAACTTCTCGGCTACCAATAATGTTGCCAAATACAAAGCCCTGTTAGCTGGGCTAAGACTAGTAAGAGAGTACATCACCAGACGACTGACCATCTACAGCGACTCTGAGCTGGTCGTTAACCAGGAAAATGGGAGCTTCAAGGCGTGCAACCCTAACTTAGCCAAATACTTGGTTAAGGCGAAGGACACCATCTGGAGATTTGATAAGATGGACCTGGTCTACGTCCCCAGAACTGAAAATTGGAAGGACAACCAACTCGCTAGCAAAGCGACGGTCGAAAACCCATAATAGTACTTGAGGGATATGCGGGAGGGCCTGAGCACTCCCAGCACGGAGGAACGGGAAGCAATGCAAATCTCTGACATGGAAAGCTGGATGACGCCTTACCAGAGATACCTAGTGGATGGAACACTGCCAAATAATGTAGACGAAGCCAAGTGGATCAAGAAGATGGCCGGCTGGTACGCCATGGTCGACAGACGGTTATATCGTCGTGGCTACTCGATTCCATACCTTAGGTGCTTAACTCCTGAGGAGGCGGACTACACCTTAAGCGAAGTCCACCTTGGGATTTGCAGGTTGCACATCGGTGGTAAAAACCTAGCATTCAAAATCATACACCAGGGATATTACTGGGCAACAATGAAGAAAGATGCCCTCGACTTCATGAAGAAGTGTAAAATTGCCAATTCTTACAGTAATCTTCACCATCAACTACCCGCTGAATTGAGGACTTTTCAAGCTCTTTGGCCTTTCGCATAATGGGGGTTCGATATTCTCGGTCTGTTTTTCATTGCTATTGAGAAAGGAAGTCCATCATCGCTAGCATCAAATACTTCACAAAATGGGTCGAAACTGCCCCACTGGCCAAGATTCAAGTTGAGATCGGCTTCCAAGTCTTAGGATTGAGTCTTTTGACTCACAATGTAACTCCCAGAAAATTCGGGAATACCTAGACTTCTTAGAGGAAGCTCGTGATGCTGTTAGACTACCAATAGCGGCCTACCAATAACAAGTCGCACGCTATTATACCAAGAGGGTAAAAGAGCGGCTCTTCAAAGTTTGGGACTTAGTCTTGCGAAGCATCGAAGCTACGGGCAATACCACCAACCGGAATAAACTTTCCCCAAATTAGGAAGGCCCTTTTTTAGTCTTCGTCATTCTACGGAATAGAGCATACAAACTCTAGATCCAGAATGGCAAGTTGGTTCCACGGATGTGGAACGCGGTCCACCTCAAGCGCTACTTCCAATAAGGACACAGGTAGGTCATCTATATGTGTGCTTGCACATATTGTTTATCATTAATAAAAGAACATATTTTTTCTTTCTCATTTGCACTATGCCTTTTTTCTTTTCCATATGCCTACCCCTAAGTCAGGCAGGGTTTCACCCACTCGTAACTAAACCCTGTCATCCAGGCGGCCCATAAGTGGTCGTAACTAAACCCTAGTTAACCAGGCGGCCCATGAGCGATCGTAATAAAACCATGGTCATCCAGGCGGCCCACGAGTGGTCATAATTGAACCGTGGTCATCCAGGTAGCCCACAAGCTGTTGTAACTAAAAAAAAACTAAACCCTAGTCATCCAGGCGGCCTATTAACGGTCAAATTAAACCTTGGTCATCCAAGTGGCCCATTCGCAGTTAAAATCTTAAGGGGCTTAAACAGCACACGTAACGGCCTCCTATTCAAGAAGATAGCGTGACAGTCAATGATGGTCGACAGAAGCAAAATCACTTCGTTCAAAAACCAGCCTCACAAGTTCACACTTGGGTAGTGCCGCCAAGCCTCTACTCACAAGTGAAGAACAGGCTTGACCTGACAACAGGGTCCACCCTGATGTCCTCTACTAGACTTGAGTCTATCAGAGGGTGCCACTAACATCTCAAGAAAGGTAGACGACTAACTTGTGCACAACGCACTATGTTGGCCGGACAATGCAATAATAATAATTGAGAAATGGCTACTAAGGCAAAGACGTAGAATGTCAATAAAATGATCATTTTATTGATTGTGTGCATTCATAATTACAATTTCAAAACTAGGAGTACAAAATCTACAAGGAAGCAGAGTGCCCAAGGGAGGTGATGATGGCCCCTGACCACTCCAAGACTATCCCATGAGGTTCTCATCGCACTGGGCAGAATGGTTCACTTGGTCAAGAAATTCAACTGAAAAATTAGGGTCAATTAGCTGTGCAATACATCGGCGGAGGTTGACACCTTCCTGCACCTGTGCCCACAATATCCTAGAGACCTCGTGGGCACGTATATGAGTTGGCAGCCCATTTTCCAATGATGTCAGCCATCCTGAGAGCTGATCGATGTGCCTCACTGCCCGATCAGCTTCCTCTCTTAGCTTGGCATTCTCTTCCTTCAACCCCATGTTCTCCTCCTCCAGGCTCGACACCACGGTCTGAGAAGTAGTTGTGTCATCTAGATGCTTTGCCTTAAGAAGCTCCATCTCCTCCTCAAGCAAGGCGATCTCTTAATCACGATCAAAGATCACCAGGTCCCTTTGGCGTAGCACCTTGCTAACTATGCCAATTACTTTCTCCTCCTGCAAAGACCAAACACGTTAAGTAACAACAAGGGAGGCGAAAAGAAGAAGGAGAGTTACAAAGATTGACCAACTAGACTCTACGCTCCGGTCTCACTGGCTTGCTGCGAGACCTAGGCTCTGGCGGCGGAGGATTTGAAACAACAATCTCCTAAACAGGCACAGCAGTGGCCTTCGCCACAAACTCCTCCGATAACTCCATCGTAAGGTCCAACCCCTCAACAGGCTCTCCGGCAGCTCACTCCTCCGACGCAGTGTGTGGCTCCAAAATTGGCTCCTACAACTTAGTATGCAGCTTCGCAACTGGCAGCTTAACAACTTGCTCCAGCAGCTCAGCCAGTGGCTCGTAGATGGCTCCCGCGGCTCGGCTTGCGGATCCCCGACTAGCTCCAACATCTTAGCCGTTCGCTCGAAAGCTAGCTCATCCGGCTCATGTTGCGACTCTACCACAAGCTCCACCAACGCAGGCTGCGCCAAAACAACGGCGCTCCTCGCTTTGGCGCGCAACATGGTGTCGTACTCCTCTAGAGCTAACTTAGCTTTGACTCATGAGCCATCCACTATTGCAAGGCGCCCAGCGGCCACGTAATCTGGCCTAGAGGATGACGAAGAAGGCTCCACCATTGTAGCCCTCTTTTGCCTTGCGCTTGTGGGAACAGGGTCAGGGGAAGGTGTGTTGATGTCACCAACACTTCCTTATAAGTTCTCCGGATTTTGGCTCAGACGATCAACAAATTCGGTCAACATTTTCTTTAGCTGTTCTCTGAATTTTGGCCGGAACGGTCAACAAATCCGATAAACACTTCCTTAGAAGTTTTTTGAATTTTGACTTAGACAGTCAACAAATTCAGTTAATACTTCTTTCAACTGTTCTCTGAATTTTGGCCCGGACGGCCAATGAATCCGGTCAATACTTTCTCCAGCTATTCTCCGAATTTTGGCTTGGACGGTCAACGAATCCGGTCAACGCTTGTTTCAGCTGTTCTCTGGATTTTATCCTAGATGGACAACGAATCTGGTCAATGCTTCCTTAAGTTAGTTCTCCAGATTTCATCCGGGATGGTCAACAAATCCAATCAACGCTTCCTTCAGCCAGTCCTTTGGATTTTAGCCTAGACAGTTAATGAATCCGGTCAACGCTTTGCTCAGCCAGCTCTCCGGATCTTCGCCTTATGGCTAGTAGCTGTACACAACACGATCAATAGATTGAGAATCATCGCCAAGCCACCTCAAGTAGGTAACCCAGCCACTCACGTCCCATCTTAAACATGCTGGAGGTCGGAGTCCCAGGCCACCAGCATGGGGGGCTAGTGATGGCTTCACCAGTAGTGGGCTTGCCCAAGAAGGAGGAACGACCCAGATCAACAATGGCACATTAATGCCTAGACGATCAACGCTTGCCATTGACCGGTCAAAAGGGAAATAAGCTAGGAGAAGCCTAAGAACAGAACGGCCCACTTATGTCCAAGACGGTTAACGCTATCGTTGGCTAGAATCATGCAAGATGGTCAACGCTTGCATTGACTGGATATATGATCAGTTGACCGTTTGCAGACAAGGCCTCTAATGGGCCAGACCCAATTTGGTCCACGTGAGTGTCCTCAACCAACAACGGTTTTCTGCCCTGATTTAGCGCTCTTTTTAGAAGGTAATCCTATTACAACGGTCATCAACAGATTTAACACGTATCCCTAAAGGAAAGTGCCAGAATTCTTTCCCTGTCTATTGGAAACCATAACGGTTGTAGAACATAGAAATGAAAACAATCAATCTAGCGACCGTTACTGCCATAAAAGCTCCACGCCAGAAGAGGCAGCGATCCCAATAGAGTGTGGGAATTAAGCCCTTCTGCACAAAGAAGGCAGCCCAAAATAGTGCCTATAAGAGGCCATGGAGTTCTCACTCCAAGGCACACATTAATTGGCCCACAAAAAGCTCACACGCTTAAACTTACCCGACAAACGTTCTTTCTCTCTCTTTGCCATTACGTTCCCAACAAACACAGTGCTTAGAGCCAGTGCTCCTCACGAGCCAATAAAGCATTTCTCAACGAAAGTACTCACCCATCTCAAACACTCTTTGCATTCTCTTGTATTTTTTACTTTCACCTTCCTAATTGGAAGGCTATTTGCTGACTTGAGCGTCGAAGTGTTTATGGTAGGACAACCACCCGCCGTCACTTGATCTCTTGTTCGAAGGTGTGGTGTGCAGGATTCAAACTCAATGGACGAAGTTGGATTCAGACAATCGACTTGATCCGAATCTATTCGAATTTTGGATCCAATACACATCAATTTTTGATCAGATAAGATCAACTATGATCATTCAGTTTTCATAAATTTTATTTGTTTATGATATTTTAAAATTGTCATAAATGCTTTTAAAATTATATTTTCAAAAGTATATTTGTAACTTTAAATTAATAGAATTTTTTGAATATTTTAATAAAGGTTATTTATTTATGACATGAAAAGCCAAGCATAGCTATTTACTAATTCTCCTTTTATTCATTTGAAATATTCTCTAAATTTTTTACAACAATTTTAAATTTCTGTTTTCTATACCGTGTAGAAGAATTATTATACTATAATATAACGTAATGATATAAATTGTTTTTCTCTTTCGAAAATCTTTTATTTAGCTTACGTACGGTGTCCTCTATCTTGCTGGGGTATTAAAAAATTTCATTATCTAAATATTTTTTTTTTGTTTTCCTGAATATTTTGTTAATTTTCTTATAAATGTTAATATTTAGAAAAAATTAAAAAAACTATTTCTATTTTTATTTTAAAATTAAATTTAAATCAATGGCGGAAGAAAGTAGCGACTGCTTTTCATTTGAGAGCGCAGCCCCTCCATTTTGCAACACGGGAGAGTTGTTATGCTGGGTGCCGCCGTTGAGTTGTTTTATATTTTTAATTTTTTTGAACTACCGCACTTAAATTATATATAGAAGTGTATACTATAAATTATAATTACAGTGTTATAATCTTTGTACAAATTGTGCACCTACTTATAACACACTTTAAGTGTCCTTGGTAATTAGACGTGCAGTGATGGACCCGACTACAGAATACCACCTGTCCTAATATCCGTTAAACTAAATACAAATCATAATATAAAAATCCATCCAAATGAACAATCATATATACATAGGATCTCAACATGTTACAACTTTGTGGCTCCGACGACAAATTGAAACTTGCTACATTGTCGGATCAATTTCGGGAAGATGTCTGCAAATGCTTTAAAATATTGTACCAAAAATATAAAAGGCAGTGTCTAAAATACATCATACAATATCCTTAAGCCCTAAAAGTAAGCACTAATCCTTTATTCCTGCTCGTCGGGTATAAAATCGTACTGATCATTTGAAGAGTTTGCAAAACAGTTAAGGAGTGAATCAAATATTTAGTAAGGCATATATCTGTAACAAGGAACACACATGTTTATATTTGAAACATAACAGTACATTTCAGAAGGAATAGAGATGAATAAATGATCATAAAACATGAGTAGAAAAAGGAGCACTTTTATGAAACATTTCAAATTCCTTCAATTCTTTTTCATTTTCTTACTTAACAAATCGTATTGAAAACTTATTTTCTTTGGGGATCAGGGCCAATAGGTTTTACTAGCTAAAAGAGAGGTTGATCGAAGCCTAAAATATGTTTTGTAATGTACCGATTTTTCAAACATCGTAATTTTAGGTAATTTAGATAATATAATCAAAATTAAGCTTAATACGGGTGAAAAAATTGGGTTTCGAAAGTGGTTGGAAGCAACGGCAGGGGACGCCCACCGGGGCCTTAGCCACAAAATGGTCCTTAGTAGATATCAATCTTCCACTATAATATGTTAAGGCATGTTGGAATATATTATCTGATGTACACTCATTGGTCTAGATTTGTTAATTTCTTAACTTCTTAGGAAATTCTGCTCTTAAGTCCATACATCCTTGGTTCTCACCCTTTTAAAGAACAGTTTATAAGCCCTTAACTTAATTGTAGAATATTCCCTCCACAATTCCTTTCCATAAACCTTGTACTTTTTTTTTACCATGGCCATTTCTTAATCGTGAGAGTCCATCAATAATGCAGATAAAATAAAATATCTAAATAATAGAAAGAAACATGCTAAATAAAAATTAAATACACAATATATTTTGGGCACGTATAAATAACATGGAATAAATTAAAACTCATAAACTTGAAGTATGACCATGTAAAAATGAGATTTTTAGCCTCTAAACACAAAGAGAAAATTTCTATGACATGCATATTTAAGATACAAGTAAATAAATTGTGGTTTTCAATAAATCATGCTATAAAAATATGGAGAAGCAACAAATATACACATTTTTCGTGTTTTTACTTCAAAATCCCAATTAGGACGAATATTGGAATAATAATACTCAAAAGGAATGGGAATAAATAACAACAACAAAAAGAAAGTTTAGAGTGCACTTACCTTGACCCGATCTACTAGTTTTTGTACTTGGATCATCCAGATTCAAGCTCTCGGGACCTTTCCTTCACCTTCTATCTTTTCTCTTCCCCTCCTCTTCACCTCTCTCTCTCCTCTCTGCTCAAAATCGTGCAAAAATGACAAAAAAGGTGCAAGTGGCGCATTTTAACAACTCCGACAGTTGAGCACCATTGCGGCCTAGGTACACTAGAATTTGTACTCGAGCGCACCTCAGGCGTTTATCGAGCTCACTATTGTAGAAGATGCACCTCAGGCATGCCTCGGGCATGCCTCGAGTATGACCATTCTAGAAAATGAGCAGAGGGAGCGCCTAGGCGTGTCTCGGGCACAACAATTTAGCCAAACGCACCCTGGGCACGCATTAGGTGCCACTTAGGCACTGGGCCTCCCACATCCATTTTTTTTTTTGTGTCCAGTACTTAATTGCCCACATACATTAAGCTTAATTATGATTATATTAATTTAATTACTTCTAATTATAATATTTTAGACATCGAAACCTCACATGCGCTACATGTTATTTTGACAATAGAGAGTATAGTCCGGTAGACAAATCAAATTAACAAGTAGTAGAGTCTAAATTTTTAGGACATGATTTATAAAAATAACCAATAAGATCAATTTTTTATATTTTTTAACAAAATATATTTTGATATTATGTCATAATAATGTGAATATATTGTCTTTTATGGAGAGATCATTACTTTTTTTCGGTAAGTAATTAAATTGGATTAAAATAAAAGAGAATACAAAATCTATGTTTTATCTTCAAGTATTTTTCCGACTTGAAGGTAGAACAAAGATGCTGTGGCATACCCCGAGCAACATGAACATGTTATGAAACTAAAGAAACATTACAAAGGAATAATTCCATCAGAAAACCTAATAGACCCATTGTTTTCAAACACCCATCCAATAGGTCTTAACACAAGCTATAAAAACTGAGTTACCAGTTATCCGAGTTCCACGTTCTCTCATATGTAATCTTGTGTGTCAACGCATCCCCAAACCAATCCTTGGCATCCTGTTCAAACCGAAGGCCATCACAGATAGTGGATTGCCCTGGCTATGAATAGCACCAGACTGCCATGCAGCTCCTTGCCCGAGCATCAATCACCAAGACTCGAATCTGCACTTTGTTCAGGCATGAAGCGTACCTATCAGTGACCCAAAGCCAATGCAACCCCGTTTGCAGTCCTATGTGTCTGTGCAACCCCATACCAATCTTGAGTATCCGGATCATACCAAAGGCCAGCAAGGAGAATGAATCTCCTAGCTTAAGATAATCTCCAGACCTCCTAACAGCTCCTTAACCGAGCACTGAGCACCAAGACTTGAATCTGCACTCCGGTTAGGCATAAAGGTAGACCTGCCTGGAAATACACTTAGCAACACCCTTTTTTTTTCTCGGAAGAGGGATCAAAATGGCAAATAAATACCCAGTGCCAATAGCCACCACCCAACTTGCCGGGTGAAAAATTGCTGGTCAACTAGTTGACCGGCAAAAATCCTACATCCACCGGCAAAATTTTTTTTCTAAAACAGGAAAACATGCACCAGAACTGGCAGAATGGACAAAACAACCCACAGATCTAATCTAGCCAAGCAAACCCTCACTGCCTGGCTAACCCAAACAAACTATCTTGGCATTTTCTTCGTACCAGGCAAAAGCAAACTGGGCAAATCCTCATGCCGGCCAACGGGACTATCTCACAAAACTCTATACAGCAGCGCCCATCCACAAACAAATCCTCAGCCTAGTAACCGGTAGATTACAGTAAGCTGCAACCGGCTGAATTTCAAATCTACAGCTGACAACAAGCTACCCATAAGTCACACGAGCAGCTGCATCATCAATAATAGTTGCAGCATCATCATCAGCAGCAAACACAGCTGCTAAATAAGGACCATTTAAATCACACCAGAGGCAATCCACAAGCGACCAGAATAGCCAAACAAACTGGAGGGACCAGCTCTTTTAGCCCCGTGTAGGAAAAGCAAAAACACTTACACACCTAAACAAATCAACAGTATCCCAAAATCTTATATACACCTAAACTTTTTTTTTGGTAAGTAATATATACACCTAAACAGAATGAACCACAAACATCTTAATCTAAACATGAGTAAAAGCAGAGGATGAGCGCTTCTTCTTATGCCTTGCCTTTTGGACTTATTGAGGGAAGATGGAGGTCCCCCATCTTCAGGAAGGGGATATACTGTCAGTAGGAAGGGGAGATAGTGTTTTTGTTACAACTCCCCTATTGCTGATAAGTTCCTCGGATATAAGAGCTGAAGCCTGCCGAGACTCAGGAAAAGCAACAACCCCATTGGGACATGCTCTATAAGCATTGAACTACTTTCTTATCTCTTCAAGATTTCTCTTTAGCCTTCCAAGACGAAGGCAAGAGCTTGGGTCCCCATCTTGATGATCATTTGTGAGAACCAGGTAAGGATTGCCAAGCCTAGGCTAGAGATTCAGAACAAGTGAATCAAGTTGCTTCGTCTCCGGAAAAACTTCAAGGTTGATAACAGCAAATCCTAAAGCAGGAGATCCCACACTCCTTCCATAACAAGATGAGCCACCAAGAACTTCCAAATGGTCTGTATCTGTAATAGGGAGCTAGTGGGCTCCACATGTGTCTGGCTCATCAACTTCCTTTGAATGAATTCCGCGCTTCAAAATATCCACAAATGAAATTGAAGCACCACGAGCAGAAATGCCGTACCCTTGCAAACATTCCACATTCAAGAGAGAAAATGCTATATCTCCACGAGTTTCCTTTCCATCAGAGGAAAGATGAGCAATACTTGATGTTGCAGTAATGGGATTTATCAACCGCTCATCAACAACATCACTAGATGCCAAGTCCCTGGTAGGGGATGATCAGGAATCCACAAGAGAGCTGCAAGAACTCCCTAGTTACAGTCCTGCACCTACCAGACCAAAGGCCAACTGTTGATCTCCTCAAACCCGATCCCTGAACATGACATCCTTATCACAGCCCTTAGGCATCTCAGCTTCCACATCAGACTGAAGACCCTGGGATTCACATTGGAACTTGCTATGGCCAAGGAGATGACAGCACCTACACCATATGGGTTTCCAGGCATGCTCAACCTCCATAAATGCTGAACACTCAAGAGCGGAAGTCCTCTTAGTAGTCCAGCCTAATCTTGGAAGGCATCACCGACTCGGAGTTAATCTCCACACACATGCGAGCATACCTCAACTGCTCCATTCTGGCCGTATGAGAGTCAAGCTACAGTGGAACCCCAACAACAATGGCAATCCAACTAAGGCCAATGGGGGTCCAAAATTCAATTTGAACCTTGTGTAGGTTGATCCAGATAGGGAAAGACTTTTGATCCTCCTTAGTGAGGGACATGCCCCGGAGCCCACCATTTGAGGAACAGTGGTCTACCTGCAAACACCCAGGGGCCAGCTAACAAACATTTTTCCATCATCACAAAGGAGGCAAACAAGAATAGAAAGAAGTTTTCACCATGATCAGCAATATGGCAAACTCCAAATCTCGCCCAGAGTTTATGTGCTATGTGATTAATGGCATTGAAGTGGAGTGGTTTCCCATAAAAATATCCCACAAAATTAAAGCCCCAAAACACCAAGAATGACAGCAGTATCCCCATCCATTCCTTGGGAAGGGAAAAATTTCATCTTCTTAGGTACATCTCCATTGCCTTTCTTCACAATATATGACAAGGAAGACATGGGAATGCCATTTATGGAGCTAGATGGAGCTTGCCCAGAAATGGACAAAGGAGGAAAAGGGAGACCTTCTTTCGGCGTCGGGAGCCATCACCCATCTGCCTTATCATCAGCCATAGAGGGAGAAGCAATCCACACCGGCTCACTAACAATGCACTGCTCTAGCCGCTTTGAACCTACGGAAGCGTCTAGATCAAGGCACTCAGCCGGGACCACACTCTGTAGTGGAGGGAAGGAAACAGAGGATTAGGCGGGATCATCTGCAAATCCCACCCGCAAGGAACATGCACCAGGCAAGTGAGATGGAGGTGGCGGTTGGGAAGGACTGAGAAAAACCTCTAGGAGACCGGCCATGGCTGGTGCCGTCGTTGGCTCAGGCATTCTGCAACCTTAAGGCAGCCTTTTCAATTTTGAAATTTTGGAGAGATCATCACTACCAAATTACTATGAGTAGATTGATGACTTGACATTAGTTATTCAATTATTCTATTAAAATCTCTCCAATTTGCATTCCTTTATTACTAAATTGGTTAAAAATCGTTGATTGGGTAGACGATTCCATTTATCTCTTGATCGACTCTTAATGGATCATGATTTGAATTAAAATGTTTTGAGTGGTACAAACATGAAGCCTAATCATTTTATGTAATTGTTTATTTTGCTTTTCATATTTTAGATTAAAGTATGCTAATTTATATTTCAATATATTGATTTAGAAAAGAATATAATTGATGCGTCTTGGATCCGGTTGCTGACGGATTAGGATTCCCCTTGAACTTCGGGTCGAATTAAAGTGGGTTCGGTCTCCATCCTTTATGGCTTAGATCTTGGACACCACAACATAAAAATAAGAGGTCAAAGGATTAACGAGACTAGATTTCTAATTAATCCTCCAACACTTAAGTCAGTAATCTTTCTAAAAAGATAAAAAGATGCAGGGATGATGATATACATGATGATACAAGAATGTTGGTCTTTTGAGTCTAACTCGGAGGTTGCGCTTAGCATGAAATGACTTTGACATGCTGATGCACTCACGAGGAAAAACTTTAGTATCGATGGAGCAAGAATTGTGGAGGAATTCTTGGAGGCTCTTTGGACCGAAAGTGGTCTCCTGAGAGCTCTTGAATGTGAGTGTTTTGCGGGTGAGTTTGAGTGGGAATGTAAGCCTGTGAGCCTTGTCCCTTTGGGTTTATCACCAAGGCATTTTATAGATTTTTGGACCAACTTAGCCTTGCTTGGGTGCCAAGATTGGCCACCAGCTGGTTGTGCATATTTGACAAGTTGGCGCGGGGATCGCGGGCACCAATTAGGGTAATTGTGATCAATTAAGAGGATTCCTTCCTTCTTTGAGGAGATGCTGGATGCAACAGATATTGGAGTTGCCATTATGTGAGATCCGCCAAATTGGAAGTTTCCATTATTCATTGAGTTGGAGTTGCCATTCCTGGAGAGATTATAATCATGGGCGATATTCGGGATGCTAGGCTGGCTAAGGCAAGCAATCTCCAGTGAGTGGGAAGAGCACTGTTGGCTGGCCAGATTGGGCTGAGGCCGATTTGGGCTGTCTGATTGGCTAGGGTACTAGTTTTGGGCCAACTGAAACGTGTACTAGCCCCTAGTCCATTGGGCAGGATGCTTTGTACGCCCACTACTTACTATGCGGGCTTTTGTGCTCAGCCAACCCATTTCTGTTGTCCCCATCACTAGCACCCTATGCTGAGGGGTTTGAATTTTTAACCTTCGGCATGTTCATGGATATGATGTGACATACCTTGTCATTTTCCCCTTTTGCTCCTTCCCTAGGCTATTCTCAGATTCCCCGCTTTACTATTTTCAGCATGATTCTTCTACACCCATGATTTTCTGCAGATTTGTTGGCATGGGAGTCTCTGGCATTTGATGGCCTATTTATCCTTCCGAGTACTATAAATTGAGGGATTATTGTGCCTCTTATATTACATCCTACCTTCATCAGTGATGTGGGAACCCAAAAAATCGTCATGAAGCTTGAGTTGGCAGCTGCCAAGATTGACGAGAGCTCATCTCCAATATTTGAAGGCGCCATCTTGGGACACACTAGAGGTCCACTTTGATCACCCTTTTTTGCATGGGGAAGCATTTTGGTCACCCATTTTGTGTCCATTCTAGAGCAATGCCTACTATTTTTTCTGAGTGGGGTTAGGCTTTTCTTTCTCTCACCCTTCGCCTTAGGAAGTGGCCTACCTTTAGAACGAGATACTACTTGGGCTCCTCGATAACTGCTATCTTGGTGAGCCACACCTCGCTGCTAGTAGGGTTGGCGGCCTCTCTTCGTGGTAAGCCTCTATTTTGACTCATCACGAACTATTGTCCCTACTCGGTTGTGCTTTACTGTCTATCAAATGCACACCAGTCTCTTGCTTGGGTACCTCTAATTGCTTGCTTGTCTTGGAGTTCGCTACGATTGAACTTCATGTGCCCCTTTCTTTGTTGTCTTCCCATTTGTTGTACACCAACCTCTGGAGGCTTTATACTTTGTAAATGGAGATTAATAAATGGAACTAGAAATTATTTTTTGACAATATCATTTCCATCTTCAACTTTATGGATGCCATTTTTTTATGTCGGACTGGATTGCACATTAGTCAGTTTGGCTGGAGGCTGGACTAGGTTGAGGGCATGTCAGTCCGGTCTGCAGCTGGAATATTGCTAGTTAATCCTAAAGCAAGATTGGATCGCTAACTAATTGTGCCGGCTGGATGCTAGACTAGGATGCTGATTCATTTTGCAAGCCAAATATTGAACTGGATTATTGAACAATCAAACCGGCTAGATGTCGAACTAGGTCACTGATCCACCAAGCAAGTTGAACACCGGACTGAATTGTTGACCAATCAAACTGCTGGATGCTAGACTGGGTCACCGATCTGTCAAGCAAGCCAAATATCAAACTGGGTTATCGACTAGCCAAACCGACCAGATTCTCGAGTGGATCATTAGCCTACCAGTCTGGTTTTGAGTTCATCGTATCTGTTCACCATCGATTTGCTGTCCTTGAAGAGTGAAGTGTAGTGGGCTGGGAGATTGCGTCGCTCTGACTTCTGACCTATCTCGTTTTGCCATGTGTTCGCTACGTATACGGTGGCACATTGTCATTAATGACACTAGATGATTGACGTGCCATGACGTCCTCCGGCACTACCACGTGCCAAGTCATTACACACACGTGTTTTTGTTGTTTCATTTCATGCTCCGACTGACTGCCTATATATATATATTTATCAATGCTTCACCATTTTCTCCCACTCTACTTCTTTTCGAGTCGTTTTCTTTTAGTTTCTTTGTGTTTGCTACCTCCTTGTACCCATGGCTTCTAAAGTAGATGCGATTTGCTCCGTTCTTGCCACTATCGACATCGAGGCTCTGTATCTACAGTTTTATAATCCACCAGCGATTTTGTTTGCGGTACCAAGGGAGTACGATGGGGCCTATTCTTCTTCGGCTGGTTCCATTACCGTTTACAAGGCACACCTGTAGAGCGGCCCTCACTTCCCCCTCCGAGGAAAGTTACACTGGATCTTGGTGACCCTGGGTGTCTCTGTAAGGACAAAATTCTTTTGAGGCGAGGGAAAATCATAATCCGGTCAACGCCTGTTGACCGAAAAGCTTAGAAGAAGACTTATTCGGTCAATAGGAGTTGACCGGAAGGGGAAAGAGGAAAGTAATCCAGTCAATGCTTGTTTGACCGAGAAATGTTAAAGGTAAGTTAATCCGGTCAATGTTTGCTGACAAGGATACGTAAAATTCGGTCAACGCCAGTTGATCGGAATATGTAAGTAGGAGCAACGAAATCTGGTCAATGCCAGTTGACCGGAAACGCGAAAGTGAAACCTAATTCGGTCAACTATCGTTGACCGAAAATGAAGGAAGAATATTTAAAAAGAGTTAAAGGCGAATTAGGGTGGTATGATGGAGGCCGAAAGTGCTGAGACCATAAAAAGCCCTAATAGGAGACATAACCAGTCAATGCAGTTGACCGGAAGCAATAAGGAAGCCCTTACGAAAAGAAGAGTCAGGATGACCATGCCTGAGTAGGTAATATACTTCCAACCACCCTGATGATCTTATAGAAAAGAAGTACAAGTAGTTGACCTTCCCTACTTACTACTATCAACCCCAACGCCTATAAGTAATGGCCCCATGAGTTAGGATAGAAAGCTGGGCAAATGACCTGGTGAAGTACTAAGAACTTCGAGCCAGAACCAAGTAAAGGGTTCATAGATCCAATCCAAGCAAGTGTACCCCCCTTAAATTCATGATTTACTATAAGCATACTCGTCCTTCTATAGTTCATGTTTGCAATGCAAGTATGTCTGATTTGATGAACTTATGTTACAGTGTGCATGATATTTGTTCTAATCATCTGGATTTTTGTTAATGCTATGTTTATAGGAAGCTCTGCTATGTGTTTTCATGAAGATCTTCGTTTTTACCTTACTTGCATGAATTCTAGCCACGAACAAGCTTTTAAGATATCTGACATGAGTAAAAAGACCTCTGGCACTTGTATTGAAATTTTGAAACCGGCATTCGCCTTTGATTTTGAAACCGGCCTTGATTTGAAACCGGCTTTATAGAATAATTGAAATCGGCTTTAGTTACAACCAGCATTTGCCTTTGATTTTGAAACCAACCTAGAATAATTGAAATCAGCTTTAATTGAAATCGGCATTTGCCTTTGATTTTGAAACCGGCCTTGTATCACGAATTTGAAACCGGCTTTATAAATGACGTAGAAGTTCTTTGATTTGAAACCGGCTTAAAGTATATGATTGACCTCCGGCTTTTGACATAAGACCTCCGTCTTTGATAAATGAGACCTCTAACACTTTGATAAAATATTTTCAGTATCAGGACATTAAAGGAAAGGTTTTACGGACTTCAAATGCTGAAGTTAAGAACAAAGGCTATAAGAACAAGGAAAAATGTATGTAATCCGGATAGCAAGTGGAACTCTATGACTTCCGACTTTTGAACTATGATAGATGGCCATCGAAAGATATGAACTAAGAACCGAGTTCCATTAAGCTTGATGTTACAATTGGATGAAGGATATTGGAGTGACACTTGAGGACTACCCCTGGGTCATGGGGGAATTTCTGGCGGCACAAGGCTTATGGACTACGGCCCCATATGCCGGATAAAAGGCATTACCGCCCGCCTTTGGGAGTATAATAGGAGGATATGACCTTAAGTTGTGGGCTAGCACACAACCCTTCCTCAATGTTGTCCGCTCCCATCTGGTCCCTAAAAATGATAGGCATTTCGTTCGGCTTTTATGAACTTTCTGAAGACAAGATAATATTTTTTTGGTAAGTAAATTAAAATTTAAAATAGTCGTATTTATAAGACGCTGTTCTAGCTCCAAGTGTTTTGCCAACTTAGAGGTAGAACAACGAGCAAGGGCATTCCCCGAGCACCGCCGTGAACCTAATCATGAAACTGAGAGAAAGAAGAAATAAAACGCTACAAACATCTAGGTGAGAATCAACTAGCACGGCCACATGAAATCCGGCCAAAATACAAACACACTATAAAAAACCCCCTAAGGAACTAGAACAATCTAAAGGTATGAAAACAGCAGTAGTAACCAAAATGGCAGTAGCTTAATCCAGAGGCATTTCAAACCTACTTAACACAACTCTGTGACTCCACCCCCTCGCATTAGGAATACAGCACTGGTAGCGAGTCCAAAGCCACATGGGCCCAGCATCACAAGGTTGATCACAGCAGAAGTAAGGGGCAAAAACATCAGATCCCAATTACCCAGTAGCCCAATCCAATCTGTCTTTGAGGGTTGAAGTTCAAACCGGCCGTTGTGAAGATAATCCCAACCGGCCATGACTGGTGAAATTCAAACCGGCCATTGTGAGGATGGATCCAATTCGGCCTTGTGAGGTGAAGATCCAAACCGACCTTGACTTTGAAAACGGCCTCTGATTTTAGAATCGGCTGAATTATATGATTTGTAAATTGGCCTTAAGCATGAAAATGGCCTTCCCTGAAGCATGTGACAAAAACGGCTTTTAGCATTACAACAGCCTTCCCTAAAGCATGAGGCTAAATCAGCCTCAGGCATGAAATCAGCCTTCCTTGAAGCATGAGTCTAAATTGGCCAAAAGCAAGGATCTAAATCGGCCTTTCCTGAAACCATCCCTCATGCAAGATATTGAAGCCGGCCCCTATGCAAGATGAACATCGAAATCTGCCTCCAATGCACAATGAAATTGAAACCGGCCAAAAAAAAACGAACCCCAGAATTTTTTTTTTTTTATTCAGCCAAAAGCATGAGGATGGCCTACCCTGAAGCAAGAGGCAAAATCGGCCATAAGAGAGACAAAAGCATGAAAAACGGTCGTCTCAGAAGCATGAGACTAAAACGGCCAAAAGCAAGATCGGCCTTCCAAACCAGCCTTCATGCATCAAAAACGAAACCGGCCCCAATGCATGTAAAACAACAAAATCGGCCCCCATCGCACAAAATGAAACCAGCCCATATGCATGATAAGAATCGAAATAGGCCCAATGCACAGCGAAGCTGGCCCCCTTTGCACAAAACAAAACCGGCCCTAATGTATGATAAGAATCGAAACCGGCCTTCTTTGCACGGTGAATTTGAAACCGGCCTTATAAACAGACCCTAGCACTTTTTTTTTTAATCGGCCATAAGCATGAAAACGGCCTACCCTGAAGCAAGAGGCAAGATCGGCCATAAGCGAGACAACGGTCTTTTTTGAAGCATGAAAGCGAGAATCAAAACCGGCCTTCCAAACAAGCCCTCATGCATAAAAAATGAAACCGGCCCCAATGCATGAAAAGCAACGAAATCGGCCCCCTTTGCACAAAACTAAACCGGCCCTTGTGCATGATAAGAATCGAAACCAGCCCCCTTGCACAAGAAACGAAACTGGCCCTATTGCATGATAATAATCGAAACCAGCCTTCTTTGCATGGTGAGATTGAAACTGGCCTTATAAACAGACCCCAGAACTCTTTTTTTTTTTTTTTTGTACAACGGCCTTAAACCTGAAAACAGCCTACCCAGAAGCAAGAGGCAAAAACGACCAAAAGCATGACATCGGCCTTCTCTGAATCATGAGGCAAGATCAGCCTAAAGCATGAAAACGGCCGACTCTGAGGCATGAAATCGGCCTTCCAAACCAACCCTCTCACATGAAATCGAAAACCGGCCCCTTTCATGATAAACAACGAGACCGGCCCCCTTTGCACAAAACGAAACCAGCCCATTCGCATGATAAGGATTGAAATTGGCCCAATGCACAATGAAACCGGCCCCCATTTGCAAAACAAAACTGGCCCTTTTTTGTGATAGGAATCGAACCCGGCCTCCTTTGCACGATGAAAATGAACCGGCCTTATAATCCGACCCCAGCTTTTTTTTAATTATTTTTCTTATCCTCGCCGGCTGTAGAACAACAGCGTGCCCAATTACCCAACAGGCCAGAACAGGGAATCTGAACGCAGAAAGACCCAGGGATCAGCCCTGTCTGCCGGGAAGCAACCTGGGAAAGAGGGATGAACCCTGGCCAACCAGCATCTCACACAATCCAGCGAACACACCAGTGGTGAACCCATTGTTCCAGACCACCCAAAAAAATCTGTCAGCGATCAACGTCCAGTCTTAGGACTGTAAGAGGAATGCTCCATCTGATTAACACCGATCTATTCCTATGGGCATCAGCAACGTGAGAAATCTCTAGCTTTCCCCGGACCGCAGCAAATATCTGGTAAGGCAACTAGGTTTCATTTAGCGCCATCATTTTCTTGAACACACGATGGTTTCTCTCCTTCCAGATAAAGTAGACTGTGGCCGCGAGGCTGAGGCGGAAAGAGCGGGCTTTGAGGTTTTTGCCCTTCCAGCGATTGGCAGTCCACAGGACATTGGAATGCCAATTGGGATGAGGCCAACTAAATCTAGCCTTTAGGTGCATGAAACACCAGACAGTCGAGGAGAACGGGAAATCAAAGAAGAGGTGGTTATGACTTTTCCTACCGTTGGAGTAGAGGACACAAGACATAGGAATGTGAAGGAAATTACTAACCCGATCCAGAGTGTTGAGCCTAAGGCGAATAGCCAGCCAGAGAATAAAGGCATGAGCCAGAATGTACATATGGCCCCAGAGAAGGCTAGACCACACCACCGCATCTTTTGGCTCATGGAAAATCATAAGTAGATTTAGCTAAGAAAACCCAAGAGCGATTGGCAGTCCAAAGTGCCACATCACGGCGGGAAGGATTAGGGGGTAGGGGGCATGCTATCCACAATACCAGCAACCTTCATATCAAATTGGTTGGGCCACCTCCAAACACCATTTATGATGATATCCTTGACTTTTGCATCTAAAGGCAGCCCGGTAATACATCTGATCCTCTCATTGAACCGATCACAGAGAGGACCGAGCGGATGCCAATAGTCAAGCCAAAGGAAAGTGTCAGCTCCGTTACCAATATGGTATCGAATCTTATGGCGAAGGGCAGTGCGGAGTTTCATCGACTTTTCCAGCTCCAAGGGGCTGAATCCGGGACTTTGATAGTCCATATGCATCGATCTTTGATACGATGGTCGTAACACCATGAAACCCAAATGGAATCCGAATCTTTAGAGATGATCCTCCAAAAATGACGACTCAATAGTGCTTTATTAGATGCAATCAAAATTTTCATGCCCAAACCACCTTCCCCTTTTGGGGTGCACACATCTTTCCAGGCAACTTTTGCAGAATATCTACCTTCGAAGGAACCGTGCACGGAAAGGTGCAAAGGGACTTATCAATGCAATTCATGATGGATTTAGGAAGGATGAACATGGAGGCCCATTAATTGTGGATAGTTGAGAGGATGGAGGAAATCAGCTGCAGCCTCCTAGCGAAAGAGAGCCAGCAATTCTTCCAGTATGAAATTCTTTGTTGGACTCTATCTAGGAGAGGTTTACAGTCAGAGATAGAAAGCTTCGTGGAGAGGAGGGGGACTCCAAGATATCTTACAGGGAGGTTGCCTTTCTTGAACCCGAGTATGTCAAGGATACCTTGAGTGGTATTCTCACTAGTAGAGCAACAAAAAACCTCGCTCTTATCCGGATTGGGAGTAAGGCAAGACAGGCTACTGAAAATTTTAGGACTCTCATGAATAGCCAGGATGGATTTACAGTCAGCTTTGGCAAACAGAAGGAGATCATCTGCAAAACAAAGCATCACAGTCCGGGAGTCCTCACATTTCCAATGGAACCAAAATTCCAGATTAGACCTTGTCATTCTTTCCAAAATACCATTCAGGACTTCCATCCCTAACACAAATAGATAGGGCAAGAGAGGGTCCCCCTGTCTAAGACCTTTGGCACCACGAAAGAAACACATAAACTCTCCATTTAAATTGATGGAGAACGAGGTAGTGGTAATGCATTGGCTGATCCATTTGATCACTTGGGGGGAAAATTCATCAGCTCAAGGATAGCAAGAATAAAATCCCAATGGATGGAGTCAAAAGCCTTCATCAGGTCAACTTTAAGCGCACAACGAGGAACCCCATTATTAAGGTGATATTTATGAAGTAAATCCCGAGCGAGTAGAATATTATCACCAATATTCCTACCAGCAACGAAGGCTGTTTGACATTTGCCGACAAGGAAGGGGAGCGAAGGTTGGAGGCGGGTGGCAATGATCTTAGAAATAATCTTATATAAGACATTACAGCAGGCGATGGGATGAAAATCGGAAACCTTTGCAAACGATGTGGTCTTTGGAATTAAGCACAGTAAAGTGGCATTGATCTGCTTCAAGATCTTCCCATGAGGGAAAAAATCTTGGACAGCATCAATAATGGATGGACCAATTTCATTCCAGGCAACTTTGAAACACTTGACAGAGAAACCATCCGGGCTCAATGCTTTATTATCATCGATCGAGAACAGGGTCTGACGGACTTCTTCAGCAGAGATGGGGCGACAGAGACTTGGACGGAGGTCTTCAGCTACAGATTTGAGGATAAAAAATGGAGGTTCTCTTTTGGAAACGGCCCGCCTGATCTGCTAGTACCGAGGAGGTGAGTAAAGTGATTGATAAAAAGATGCTGCACATCCTCCAAATTTCTCGTGGGAGAGCCATCCTCTTTTGACAAGGAGAGGATCTTATTTTTGTTACAATTTTTGGCTATGGATCGGAAGAAGTATTTTGTGCATTGATCACCTTTCTTGAGCCATCTAATTTTCACTTTTTGCTGAAGGAAATCAAGCTTATTTCTCAAAGCTCTGTGATAATCCGCTTTAAGCTTTTCTTCTTCATTAACCACCGATGAGGGCCAGGAAGAAGGCCATTCCTCTGGAAGTCCTCAAGGGCCTTTCGCATATGAGAGACCTCTTCAGAAACATTGTCCAAGTTGCGATTTAAGTCCTTCAACCTTTCCTTGATAAGTCTAAGTTTAGAGACTATCCGAAACATGGGAACTCCCTGGATATTGTTATCCCAGCACTGACAAATAATGGGGATAAATTGAGGATGGTGTGAGAGGAAATTATTGAACCGGAAGCTTCAAGCTTTTGGAGGCCTCTAAAATGTAGGGGACAAAATGCAAGGGGAGTGGTCTGAAAGCCTAGCTGGGGGGAAGGAGGCTATGGAGGGGAGCTCCAAAAGCCAGGGACCATTAACCACCACTCTATCCAGCTTACGAAAGACACGAGATCCAGCATCTCTTCCATCATTCCAAGTGAAGAAAGCGCCTTCATAGCTCAGATCTTGCAGTTCACAATCGATGAGGCAGTTATCTAGAGCCCTAGCACTATTACCTTGCCAACAACCCCCTAGGTTCTCAGAAGGCGCTCTAATAGCATTAAAATCACCCAACGTTGCCCAAGGCTTGCTAGAGATAAGTTGGTGGATGGCACACAGCTCATCCCAGAGGGATCTCCTGTCAATCTCAGAGTTAGAAGCATGAAGACAAGATAATAAGAACAAGAACAAGGAACTCTAAACTTAAGAAAAAACGATATGGTAATTTTCATACACTAAGTTATGTTATGAAACCTTTACTTTGATCCGATGACATGTATATTAATGTTTTCTGCATGTGGGTACCTTGCTAGGCTTTGTAGATCACTCTTGCTATTTTTCAAATGATAAAAACCTTATGGAGGACGAAATTGACTAGAGTCATATGAAGTAACTAGATGACACAGCTGGCCGGAGCCGATCAGTGAAGAAATTGATGTATTTTCTTTTGATGTTTTGAGAAGGACTTATAAAATATTTCCACTGTAAAAGAATATATGGATGTTAGCATGTTTCCGTAATTATAATATGGAAGAATGAAGTTGATATTTCTAGTAACATCTCATTTCATGTCAAGGACTTCGTGTCCGACCAGCCTTAATGTTGGTTGGCTAGGTATGGAGTTAAAACTTTGATGGCCAACTCAAGGAGTTCGGCCTTAAGCTATCCTATATACGCGATAGGGTATGTTTAAAAGAAAAAAAAATTTTATGTCCACTAAGTTAGTATTATACCGTATATGTGTAAAGGTTAGGTTTGACGACGGTCGTATGTGGTGGTATGTGGTCGGTCCGTAACAGTTGGTATCAGAGAAAACTGAGTTGCTTTAGGTTTGTTCAAAATCAATACGGAAACGTAAGACAAGATTAGTTAAGGATAAAAAGGAGTTAGCATTACTTATGCTTAGGACGGAGTACTATGTGTTAGCCACCTTTGGCTAGTAATCTGACCAAAACGTTCTTTTCAAGAATCAAAGTCATTGTTGAAGACATGTCTAATAGAGGAAAATGAGCCATCAAAACTAACAACCCTCCGGACCCGGCAACAAGGTACTTGAACCTGCGAGACAAGATAGTTGATGTCATAGAAGCCTTGGCTCCACCAACTCTAGTGACCGCCCCAATTCTTGTTCATCAGGAGAAATCGGTCTATGATCACTTTACCAATGAGCGAGTTCCTGAATTCTCCGGAAAACTCGACCCGTTGAAGGCGGACACCTGGATCCAGCGATTAAAGAAGGTGTTCGCGGTAATTAAGTGTCCTACAGGAGATAAGGTCTTGTTTGCCACCCAAAAGTTGGTGGGTGAGGCCCACCACTGGTCGGAGATGCAGCAGAGAGTCTTTCAGGTGCCAAAAAGGGAAATTGCTTTGGGAATGTTCAAAGCAGCATTTTTGGAAAAATACTTTCCTGCTAACCTTCGCGGACAGAAGGAAGATGAATTCCTTCGCTTAAGGCAAGGCACTTGCACTGTGGCCGAGTATGATGCAAAGTTTGCAGAACTAAGAGAAAGGCTAGAAGATTCTTTCAAGGATTAAGAGACGATATTAGGAGACATCTCTCAACTTTAAACTTGGCCATGTATGGAGAGGTGTTAGAGATGGTCGTTATTTATGAGAAGGAACTGGAAAGAGGGAAATTTTTCAGACAGAGGACATTTAATCAAGCTTAAAGGGCTAGTGCTAGTAGAGGAACTTCTAAGAAGGTAAAACCGTTGAAGTCTAGTAGGGAGCAGGACCAATCTGTACAGACTTCTCGAGCATTCAGCAACACATGTGATCATTGCGAAAGGGCGCATGAAGGGAAGCCGTGCTATAAGAAGCTGGGAGTCTGCTATAACTGTGGCAAGGGTGGACACATGATCAAAACTGCCCACTTGCCAAGCAAGCCCCAGAAGTTAAGTCTCCCATTCCAGCTAAGGTGTTCGCTATTTCGTCAAAGGAGGCCGAAGCCTCTACAGAGTTAGTGGAAGGTACACTTTCTATCTGTGATAATTTTAGTCATGTACTCTTTGACTCACGATCCACCCACTCGTTTGTCTCCCATGATTTTGTAAAATATCTTACGGCACTCCCCAAGTTCTTGGCTTTCCATTGATGGTCGCCTCGCCCACAGGGTCATCAGTAATTTTAGATGTTATGTATCCAGAGTGTCCGGTCGAATTGAATGGATTCTTGATGCCCGTTAATCTAGTTTTTCTAGAGATAAAGGACTTAGATGCAATCTTGGGAATGGATTGGTTGGCAAAGTATCATGCCTGTATAGATTGTTTCCGAAAAAGAGTGGAATTCACTATCCCCGAAATGCACTTTATATTC